>JAJEJO010001111.1:189149-240150 GCA_020662805.1 Glaucomys volans
GACAGGCAAACTAAAGAAGAAAAGAAATCAGTACCTGTGTAGCAGTATCAAGGAGGTAGTTGTGGTTATGAAATCATGAGGGTGATCACTGCAGAGATGAAAAAGAAAACAACCTGCAGCTGCCTGAGGTTGGTTTGGCCTCCTGGACTTTCCCTCCTAGGGAAACATTGGCCCTGGAAAGTGAGCAGTCAGGGAAGAACTCTACATGGAAGAACATGTTCTGGCCTGCCAAGAAATGAAGCTTTCATTCCTACTTATAAACAGGCTAACCATAGGGCATATCAATGATTAGATGTAAAACCATGAACCAATAAGCAAAAGAAATACAGTTGGCTCTCCATATCTGCAGGTTCTTCATCTGCAAATTCAGCCAACAATGGATTAAAACTACACAGAAAAACAAAATTCCATCCACGTGGAATATGTACAGACTTTTTTGTCATTATTCCTTAAAAAATACAGTATGACAAAGATTCATATAACATTTACAGTGTTTTAAGCATCAAAAATAATCCTGAAATCGTAATTTAAAGAACACAGGAGGATGTGTGTGGGTTTTATGCAAACAGGATGCCATTTTATATAAAGACTTGAGCATCTGCAGATTTTGCTATCTGTGTGTATGTGGGTATGTGGGGGTGTCCTGGAACCAATTCCTTTTGGTAACCAAAGAATGAATGGAATATTCCCTAGGTTTAAATACCTGGTTGTATCACCCTGAGAAAGTTATTTAATCTCCTTGTGCAGCAGTTTCCTCCTCTGTAAAATGAAGAAAATAGGGTCATTGTAAACATTAAATGATAATATGTGTAAAAGCACAGAGAATTGTGCCTATTCCTTGGTGAGTGCTATATGTTATAATTATTTGTTACATACTAAAATTAAGAATTTCAAGTCAGGTTATTGGGTCAGGGTTGAAACCTGGGTGATAAAGCATATGACTCAGAAAAGGTAAAATTCCCACAACAGATTTTAACATCTTTGTTACCTTGAAGTCACACTACACATGGCTTGTATTCCACTGGCATCTACCTACTAAAATACTGAGTCCCGAGAAGAAAAGATACTGTTCTAAGTTAGTTACTCCCAAATCTTAGACAATGAGACATTTGTGATTAGATTTAATTAAAATTTGTATTTTCTCCTCTTATCCTGAGTATCTATCAGATTCCTGGATCAGTACTTTGAAATTTGGATCTTACTTTGAAAACTCCGTAAGTAAATATGTGAGGAGGAAACAGGATCAATAAAAGGAAGGTAAAATATATATTTTAGAGTAGATATGAATAAAGAATCACAGTCAAGCAGGGCAGTGGCACATGTCTGTAATCCCTACTCAGGAGGATGAGGCCAGCCTCAGCAACACAGTGAAACCCTGAGAAAAAATAATGAAACAAAGTCATGATCTAACTTATGTTTATGGAAAGACTCCAAATTAAAATTTATAGGAGAAGCAGTTAGGAATGCAGATCATTAGGAAGATAGAATCACCCAGTAGACAATAAATCAAAAGATGGTTCACACAATAGCTAGATTGTGGAACCAACCTAGATGCCCTTCAATAGATGAATGGATAAAGAAACTGTGGTATATATACACAATGGAATATTATTCAGCCATAAAGAATAAAATTATGGCATTTGTAGGTAAATACATGATGTTGGAGACTGTTATGCTAAGTGAGATTAGCCAATCCCAAAAATCCAAAGGCCGAATGGTCTCTCTGATAAGTGAATGATGATGAATTATGTGGGGGGGGGGGTGGCTAGAATGGAGGAAGGATAGATAGCATAGAGGGAAGGGAGGGGTGGGGGTGGAGTGGGGGGGTAAGAATAATAACAGAATGTGTGACAGACATCATTGTCCTGTGTACATGTATGAATGCACAGATGGTGTGACTCTACTTTGTGTACAACCAGAGAAACAATAGCTGTACTCTATTTGTGTTCAACGAATCAATTAAAAAAAAAGATGGTTCAGCTGAAAGAATATTAGAAAATGACTATTATATAATTAAATATTTTAAAATATGAAGTACTAAGAGGTCATTGAGGAATGGTGGCATGGCCTGCTTCATTGCTTCCTTTTAATACTTTGGATAGAGTTGTCCATGTCATTTAAAGTGTGGGCATAATTCCAGAATCATAAGTAGCAACACATCTTTTATCTGTGTTCAGAATGTTGTTTACATACATATCAGGTCCCTGCTCCATTCATTTTCTTTTCAACCTTGGCCCTTTCACTTCTACTCTACTGGACAGAAAAATATTCATGCTGCTATAGTCATAAAACCAAATCTCCTTAAAAGAAACAAAGCTACAAAAAATTGCTAAGGGAAAAAAGCAAAGAAAAAAGTTGAGGAGGTACTAGTCATACTAAATATTAAAATATACTATAAAGCTTCTATAATTAAAATAGTGTGGTACTGGTATACAAACAGACAAGTAAAATAGCTCAGAAACTGCCCCAACTACGCATAGAAATCAATGGTAAAGATGGTATCTCAAACTGCTAGGGAAAAGCTATCTTTTAAACAGTGTTGTAACAACTATAAAGTCATCTAGAAAAAGATATTCTATTCATTCTTCACATCATACATAGGAATAAACTCCAAATGGAAAATAGCCCTAAATAAAAAAGCTATACAAATACTAGAAGAACATATGAGTGAATGCCTCTATAACCTGGGCATAGAGAAAGTTTTCTAACTATAACTAAGATACAAAATAAAGACTGATTATAACTACATAAAAATAAGATTTTATGGTAAGAATACTATAAACAAAATTGAGACATGACAAAATAGAGGAAAATATTTGTAACACATTATACATAAAGGCCAACATCCTAATATAGGGAGAATTTTCAAAAAGTGAAGGAAAATAAGACTAAAATTCCACTGAAAAACAGGCAAAAGATATGAATAGATGATTCACAGAAAAGAAATACTAAATGTAAAGATATTCAACTTCACTAAAAGAAACATAAGAACTACAATAAGATGCCATTTTGTACCTCTTACATTGGTAAATATTCAAAATGTGATAAAATACTCTGTTGAGGTTGTGAGGAAAACTTATTCTCATATATTACTGGGAATACAAATAGGTACAACCCTGTTTGTATGAGTGTATGGGTAGAAATCTGCCAATAAGTAACAAAACTACATATACATTTCCCCTTTAATCCAGAAACTCCAGTTCTAGGAATTTATACTGAAAGTACACTTCCAATGAAACAAAAGTATATGCATGAAGTTTTTCATTATCACATTTTTGTGACTGCAAAATCTGGAAAACTACCTAAATGTCTGAGCATACATTATGCTATGATACATCTGCAAAAAAGATGAGGAACATCTCATTGATATGCAGCAATTTCCAGGATATACAGTATTAAAAAGTGAAAGTGAAAGTGCATATATGCTAAATTTTGTGTAAGAAATAAAAGAAAGTAAAGAAAAAATTAGCTATCTACTTATCTTTACAGAAATAACAGAAAACTGTCATTACTTACAAGGGGGAGTGGGAGAATAGAACAGAAGGAATAGGGGAGAAATAGATACTGCATAGCATTTGTATAGCTTTTACTTATGGAAACATGATAATGTTCTGCATATTCAAAGAACAATATTAAGTCACTAAGGATGAGAAAGGGGGGAATTGCTAAAAGAAGAAGTAAACAGAAACAAAGGAACTCATTTGTGTTTCATATGAAAACCAAAACCACAGGGAGGAAACAAAGAGAAACAAAGAACAAATTCATGTAACTTAGGAACATAGTATTTGACTATATACATTCATGGGATGGGGGTGGTACGGTACAGGGAAGAATATCTGTAAATTACCCTCAAATGATTTAGAAAAAATATTATACCTATGAGAGAGCAAGAGAATAAAATGAAGTAAATGTTAACTACAGGTAAATTTAAATAAAGGGCACCTTTCTTGTACTCTGCTTTGTCTTGAAATTTTTCTGTACATTTGAAATTATTTCCAAATAAAAAGTTTTAATGCCAAAAAGTAAATTTATAAACTCATCAACTTCCCTTTTGGGTACTACTTTCACCACTCTGCTTCCTACTCTGTGTCTTGAAAAAGTGGTCTTCATATCCCTCCTCTAGCCCCATGGAATTAACCTGGTTTCTTCTATTCAGACAATGTTGCATTAGCTTTTTCTAGGTCAGGTGCTTGCTCCCCAGACTACTGTTCTTTTGATGTTGCTGGCCTCCTTGTTCCATCTTGAATCTGTCCTCTTTCCTCTGTATACTTAGATACTAACCCCTGGATAGCTCCACCTATATGCAAGGTTCCTACCACTCCTATAAGCTGTCTCTTAGATATTCATCTCTGTTCCTGATCCTTCTCTTCAGTTACAGACCTGATTGCAATTCTCTTTAATTACAGGCCAAATTATCCACCCCTGCTCTTCCTTTTGCCTAAACCAGAAGGGGTCTCTTTCATTTCCCTAATCTAATCCAAAATAGCCCATAAAATCAGCTGATTTTATTGCCAAAATAGTTCTCAAAACTCCCACTCTGCCTCCATCTCCACTCTTGCTAATACCTTATTTAAAACCTTCTAAATTTCTTCTGAACTGCTACTATAGTCTGTCTTCATTCTTATGCCTGTCCAATTCCTCTTCCGATAGCTGATAAGAATTTTGTACAATGCATATCTGATCAGTCCCTGATATGGTCTGCAGGTACCCACCAAAACTCATGTTGAAATTAATTCGCCACTACTGCAACAGAATTAAGAAGTGGGTCTCCCCTCTCCCTCCTTCATTTTCTTCTTCCCTCTTTACCACCCTCTCTCTTTCTTGGTACTGGGGATTGAACCCAGGGGTGCTTTACCACTGAGTTACACCCACAGACTTTTATTTTGAGACAGGGTCTTCCTAAGTTGCTTAGGTTCTCATGAAATCGTCAAGGTTAGCCTTAAACTTGCAATCCTCCTGCCTCAGGCGTCCTAAGTCCCTGGGGTTATAGGTATGAGCCATCACTGCTGGTGGGTCTTTTTCTTTTTCCTTTATAAAAATTATTTATTTGCGGTGTTGGGAATGAATACAGGGTACTCTAACACTACTTTACACCCCTGGCTCTTTTGAGACAGGGTTCTGCTAAACTGGTAATCAGGACTTGTGATATCAACCTGTGTCGGTCCAGCCCCCTCCCTGGAAACTAGGATTACAAAAGTGTGTCATCCAGTCTGGCTCTTGTTTTTTTTTTTTTTCCCCCATTTGTTTTGTTTTTGAGATGGGTCTTACTATTTTGCCCAGGCTAGCTTTTAACTCCTGGGCTCAAGGGATCCTCCTGCCTCAGTTTCCTGAGTAGCTGGGGACTATAGAGGCACACCACAGAAGCCTGACAGAGTGGGACTTTTAAAGAGGTGATAATGTCATGATGGCTCTGCCTCTATGTTATGAATGGATTAATGCTATTATCCTGGGATTGTGTTATTTATAAAAAGAAAAGCTTACACCTGGCACAGTGATGAATGCCACTCAGGAGGCTGAAGCAGGAGGATAAGTTCCCAGCCTGGGCAACTCTGTAAAACACTGTCTCAAAATAAAAATAAAGGGGGCCAGGAATATAGTTCAGTAGAAGAGAGCTCTGGGTTCAATCCTCACTTAAAAAAAAAAAAAAGTGAAAAGTGAAAGCACAAAGTCCCTTACCAGTGCACTGATCTTGATGTTGGTTGTCTCAGCCCAGAACTATAAGAAATAAATTTCTCTTCTTTATAAATTACCCAATCTGTGATATTTTGTTAGGGCAACACAAAACAAACTAACACACTTCCTGGTGGTCAGTCTCCTGCATTCAGCCACTTAAAAATGATTCTTTGAACATAAAATGGACCATGCTAATTCACTCTCACTGCTACTACCTGCACTGATTCTCAGTCTTTCCTTTCTCTGAACTTTTTAACAGGCTAATTCTTAGCTCCCTTCATGTCCTTTGGGATTGTCTGATTGACTCCTGACTGGTCTAGTCTGCATAAAATCACAAATACTTCACTACATACCTCTCTAAGCTAGTCATAAGCCAGGAGTCTCCTGGTTCTGCTTAATCATCTCTGTTTGAGTAGGGACACAATGTTCCATCACTTGGAATAGTTCACTCCTCTTATTGAGTAAAATGAAAATAGATTAACATAAATGTACATATTAATTGAAAACAGCTCAAAATGAATTCAAATTAATTAGTATCACAACTAAGAAGAGGTCAAACAAAAATACAGAATAACAAGATAGCACTGGAATAAGTGCTGCTAACAAATAAAGGTGTCAAGAAAATGTAACAAAATATTAATTTATCCTCATGAACAAAACTGAAAATGCATTCTAGTTATCTCTAAGTCTAAATGCTGCACAAGAAACTTAGATCATGATCCATATCTTGATTTCTTTACCCTGGTCTTGAGCTAATCCTGGAAATAAAGAGAGAGATAAGACAAGGTCTAGCGATCAAGGTCCCTGCAGACTAGAAGGAATGCCTGACAGGAAAACAACGAATGAGATAAATATGACAGACAAAAAGTTCAGACAGAGGAAATGTGGGGGCAGGAAGGAAAGACTGCCCAGAAGAACTAGGAAGAGCTTCTAGAAGAGAGGAGTAAGTATTCCCAGCTGAGGGAAGGACTGGTGCAAAGTGGATGTTCACCACCCACTGGACTCTGGACCATAGGGCAGTTGGCAAAACTGAACAAGTGGGCAAAAATAAAGGCTGCACCAGGATCTGACTCATACTAAGGAGTATAGACTTAAGTTTCAGGAGTTTTAGGCAAAGGAAAAACAAATGTATAATCACTTCTTTTATGAAATCAGGGGTTAGTGATCATTTTCAATAAAGGACCAGAGAGCAAATATTTTTGGCTTTGCGGGCCACATAGGACTGGTGCGTACTGTTTTTTTTTTTTTTTTTTTTTACATTCCTTTAAAAAATGTAAAAACCAGTTAGGTGCAATGGTTCATGCCTATAATTCCAAAAACTCAGGAGGCTGAGGCAGGACTATAAGTTTGAGGCCAGCCTTAGCAACCTCAGTTAGACCCTTAACAACTTAGGAGACCCTGTCTCAAAATAAATAAAGGGGACTGGGGATGTAGCTCCACTGTGAAGTAAAGCACCCCTGGGTTTAATCTCCAGTACCTGCCCCCCTGCAAATGGGAAAAATCATTCTTAATTATAGACCATACACACAGATTACAGGCCCAGTAGTTTCCCAACCTAGTGCCTCTTAGATAATATAAAGGAACCAGAGTTACTTTAGGATGGAGGGATAATGGTATTGTAGCTGTCAGAGGTATCCCTTTAAAAAAAAAATATGCCAACTGAAGAATGCAAGGGTAAAATGGCAAAATGACATGATGTCTGGAATTTACCTTAAAATACTTCAACCAAGAAAAAAAAAAGCAAAGATGAGGCAAATGTAGCAGAATCCAGAAAAAAAAAAAATCACTCATACTAATTGTAGTGGGAAAATAGGTTGAGAGGGGAGAAAACCAAGATCTGGAGTTCCATCAGGTTATTAAAATCAGGAAGACTAATGTGGGGCTGTCATATGTCACCTATGATACAAGAATTATTCCAAAATCACATTTCCTCCACAGAGAGAGCCAGAAAGGTCTGAATTTCTTAGAAGTTCTCAAGGCTGGACAAGAAACCCCTTTCTAACCAGTTTCAACAGGGATCATGACGCTGAATGTCTGGTTATGTCAGTCAAAGACAGAATGCTCTCCATTTCTTACAAACTATGTATCACTTCCAGCCTCTGGGCATTTATGTGCTTGTTCACAATCTACTACCAGTACCAACAAAAGTACATGCTCTCAGTAAGAACCTGAACTCAATTCTTGTCTCTGCATCAAAGAGTCAGGAGCTTAACAACTCACGTGAGTATAACTGTGGCTCACAGAGGCTGAAAATTCTTTTCTATTAATAACAGACTGCAATAGGAAACAGGTACAACATAGCAGTTGCTACTCTGAATTTCCAAAGGGCAACAATATTTCACAAGGCAATCTACCATCTCAAGGGTCACATTGGGATTCTGTCCCAAGTTCTTAGATATCATATTTGACTTGGAGATGACTAGAGAAAAAAAGAAAATGAGAGAGTGAATATTACCACAAAATGATTACTATCCAAGAAGAAAGAGAACCTACAAAGGGGAAACAGGCAAATGAAAGATAAGACTAGGGAGTGAAGGGGGGAAGAAAAGTGATATGTAAAGGAGAAAAGAGAATATGGTTTGTGTTGTCTAGTTATTTTTGCATTTAGTTTGTGAATACCTGAATCGTAAATGGTTAACACAAGTTGTTTCTATTGCTTAAAAACATCAGTAAGGATTAAAGGTGATTTTTTTCTTAAGAAAAAAGGAATAGTCTCATACCTGGTAACGGAGAATAGATTTCTAATTGGCCCAGGGAATAAGGTAAAGGAGATTTTGAAAAGCAGGTTGAGAGATTTCCTGAAGCTAATGGGGCAGAGACTGGCTTGAAGAAAATCATGGATAGAATTAAGTTGTCTATTAGGCCAAGTGAAAGACTAAACATCATAAACACAAGTCTCCGGAGGGAAAGACTACTTCATTTTTACATCATTTTATTTGACCTCCAAACACTCTACACAGTGATTATAATACTGACTTGACATTTTAACAATCTGCCAATAACTGGTTGGGTTAAAGTAAATCAAAAATTCCTTAAAAACCCTTACACTAATACAATGTCATTGTGTACCATTGTTAGGGGTAACAAAAATTTGGAAACAAGCAGTATGGAGATTCCCCAGAAAACTTGGAATGGATCCACCATTTGACCCAGCTATACCACTCCTTGGCCTATATCCAAAGGACTTAAAATCAGCATACGACAGTGATGCAGTCACATCAATGTTCACAGCTTCTCAATACACAATAGCTAGATTGTGGAACCAACCTAGATGCCCTTCAGTAGATGAATGGACAAAGAAACTGTGGTATATATACACAATGGAATATTACTCAGCCATAAAAAAGAAAAAATTAAGGCATTTGAAGGTAAATGGATGAAGCTGGAGAACGTCAAGCAAAGTGAGATTAGCCAATCCCAAAAAACCAAAGGCCGAATGACCTCTCTGATAAGTGGATGATGATACATAATGCAGGGTGGGAGGGAGACAAGAATGGAGGAAGGATGGATTGGATAGGGGAAAAAGAGGGGTGGGATGGGATGGGGGGTAAGAATAATAACAGAATGAGACAAACATCATTACCCCATGCACATGTATGATTACACAAATGGTGTGATTCTACTTTGTATACAACCAGAGAAACAACAGCTGTACCCCATTTGTTTACAATGAATCAAAAAATAAATTTAAAAAAATTGGAAACAATCCAAATTTCCCTGAATAGAACTAAAACAAATTATGAACATTCAAAACATCTAACAATGACTAATCCAAAACCTCAGCTCTGTAAAACAATAACAAAAAACTTTTTTAATATGCAGGGATTTAAGCAGATTAAATGGAAGAAGCAAAAGGCATCACAATTTGTAGTGTACTGTATCACCTGTTTGAGAAAAGGGAGCACTAACATTTATATCTGCCGGTTTTTTTTAATAAAGAAATCTCGGGACATACAAACTAAAAGTGGTTACCAAGGAGGTGAGGGTTGAAGAAAATAGCGGAGCAGATTCGGGGATTTCACCAACTTTGTTTTCACTATCAGAACCATATGAATATATTATATATTCAAAAATTAATTTTTAAAAAGTTGGACTTTCAAAAAGAAAACAGCTCAGCTGGTGCCCTAGTCTAAACATCCTAGAACAACGCAACCAATCCCGGACTCCTCTCAACCCACGTTCATCTTTTATAGCTCCACAACCTAGCTTCCTCTACACTTTCCCGGAGTCTAGAAGCCTCTTCCATCTTCCTTCTCCCTACCTAGTCAACTCCTCAGACTGAGGGCCCGCGGCAAGTCGCCTCCTCCAGGATACTCCTGCCTGGGGCCGCGAACGCTTTCTGGGGGGCTCCATCCACACTTGCAGCAGGTGTCTCTCAATACCACTCTCCCACCAAAAAGAAGGGGCAGGTAGGTCGAATCAGATCACCCGTAAGGATCCTTCTGGTTCTAGTATTTCCTTCTAAGTCCCAGTTAACTGCAACCAGGGCACCACAGGGTAGTTATTTTAAAGCGCGATTTTTCAGGGTTGTCTTCCCTCCCCGCCCGAGACAGCAATGAACAGTTAAGGAACACGGGGGCGAGACTCGGTCCTTCCCGGGCAGTCCTAACACGACCCTGGCCTGCTCGGATGACAAGGAGTTGGAGACCCGTCTGTTCCAGGGGCGGGCCCTCCATCCTTTGGCAGGCCAGAGATTCTCCTTCCCTTTTCTCCCCTGGAACCCGCCTCCTGAGATGCGTGTGGGGAGGGCATGCTTTCTCCCGGGTCCCGCCCGAGACCCAAGGGGCAGCCTGGACCGGGCCAAGAAGGGAAGGGCGTGGCAGGCAAGGGCCGGGGGGCGGGTGCGCAGGCGGCCGGGGACTCACGTACTGGCTGTGGCGGCGCCGCGGGAGCCCTGCCGCCAGCCGGACAAAAGCGCAGACGGCCGGGCCGGAAAGATCCGCGCCAACCCCAGGGCACTTCCGATGACTCTCTGGGAAGCTGGAGGATCGACTCGATGGTATGCCCTCTCTTGGACACGTGACGAGGGATCCTCTTGGCCGGCTTCGTTTTGCAGGGCGGGGGAGTTCCTCCCACCGCTATTTAGTGCCAGTGCTGCGGTCCGCACGTGGGGCGTGGCCTAGAGACTACAGGCGGAGTTTCCTGTTTTCGTGGACTTTACGTTCCGGGGTAGAATGTAGCGCGCCGGGTAGGGGAGCACAAGTAATAAGCAGGTGGCTTGGTAGAAGAAATACCTAACTTTCTACCGATGTACTCGAAGACAGAGTTACTAAGTGAAGCCTGGAGGACGCTGGGAGAGGGAGGGTCGGCTGCACGACCAGTGGAGTAGGAGCATCCAGGTGGGGGCGGAGGAGAGTGCGGGACTGCTACACGCTGTTTCCAGAACCTAGTAGGGCGCGGGGGCAGCGGGCCCGGAGAGTGTAAATCCACCGCTCGGGCTGAGAACCCGCACCGAAGGCCCCCGGGCCTGCGGGCGTGGGGAAAGGAGCGCATCGCCGGGTTCTAGACCCCTGACTTCGTTGGCTTGCCGGCTTGCCGCAGACTCTACCTCTCCACACCCTGTCTGGTGCCGGCTCCAAAACCCAAAGCCTGAAATAACTGCAAAGAATGTGGTTTTTCGCTTGCTGTTAATATTGACATTTTAAAAACAAATTTTTCTCATTTAAATGTATCCATTGAGATCTAAACCCACGAGGATGCGATACTATTATCTACTTTTAACAGAAATTTTGTACTTGGGATTTTTTCCCTTGAACTTACGTTTTTATTTTATGCTTCTCATGGGCATTTTTATCCTAATCCAAAACGTTTTTATTCCACGCCTTGCTGAATTTTATCCTGTTAAATATTTTATGCTTTGTATTTTATTGTTTCTCTCATAAAAGAAAAAATTCTGAGATGTCCTAAATGTAGTCACAGGCAAGAAGATGGACGAGAAATCAGAGAAGTTATTTAGCTAACAGCTCCTAAACAAAACGAAACCCAAAAACCCCCACCAAACTGTTTCACATTCTTGAGTGTATATCGAAACCCTCACTCAAAACTCCAGGAAGCAACAAGTACTTTTTCTCGCTGGTTATCCTTCTCTCCCAAAACGGCCTTGCTTGGCCTTGTCACCACCAGTCTTCTATAGCTAATGTAGGGTAGAGTCCTTTCTTTCCCCAAAGTTTATGAAAAATGCCCTTGGCTCCATTTCTGGTGGACATTTTCCAGTTACATAGCCCTTTTGGTTGTAGTTGGGGGAAATTGCCCCAGGATCTGGTCGGTCCTTTCTTTTTCTGATTAGCATCTGTGGCTCAGTAAACCCTTTTATTTCATAGATCCCTTTGCTTTTTAGGCTTTGGTTTAACACACCCTAGCAGATGTCTTCATGATGAAATGATCACTTCATATTTTTTTCTCATTAATAAAGCTAAGTATGTTTAAAATCTTATGTTCATTTCTGGCACAAAAAATGAAATGCTTTGAAAATATAACTTTTAGTGAGGATTGTTATTTTAAAAGTCAAATTGTACTAGGATGAATTTTACTGATGACTGTAGTGAGCTGGGGCTCTGCATCAAGTTTATGCTTATTTTTCATTTGTATCTATGCAAGGTCTGAGTCACCCTGCTTACATGGGTATATAGACCTATAGGAGTTTTGTTTGTAGCAATATGTCTGGCTGTACTTGGGCTGCATGGCAGCATTCCATATACTCAAAAGGAGGTCTGGGTCAGTGGAGGTTTGCTTTGTCTTGGAGCAGAAGGCAGTGATGAACTCTAGTAGAAAGCAGATCCTTAAGCCCTTTTCAGGCCAGGAAGTTTTGAATATGAGCACAAATTGAAGACTGGGAGGAGATTCTCCTAGAGCTGCCCTAACCAGTAATTTAGATAACATGTAGCTATTGAGCCCTTGAAATGTGGCTAGTGCAACTGAGGATTTGAATTTTTAATTATATTTATTTTAAATAGCCTCATGTAACCACCTTATTGGACAGCGCAGCCCTAGAAGGAACTTTGGCATTTCTCCTAACCTTTCAGGAGAATCCAGACCGAAGGCTAGTCTGCCAACCAAGACTGGGTTTTCAATTTGGATAGCAAAGTTAAAGAAATTTCTGTCCAGGTTGCAGTGCTTTGCTCAATAAAAGGTAGTTTGAGAGAGAGAGGTATCATTGAGAAACCTAAGAAATTGGTTTAGATGAGTTTTATTTTAGATAATGGTTTTTCCCTTCATGAGTCTTGTTCTGCAGCACTTTTTGTTTGGCCTTAAAGCTTACACACACACACACACACACACACACACACACACCCCACCTTTCACACTCTTTTCCAACACTGTCTCTTTGGAATATCTGCAGAGCAGTTCAGTGTCTAGAGCTGGACTGTCCAATATGGAACTACTGTTTACATGTGACTATTGAGCCCATGAAATGTGGCTAGTCAGAACTGAGATATGTTGTGAATATAAAATTCACACTGGATTTCTAAGCTAAGTAGGAAGAGAATGTAAAATATCTTATTAATATTTTATGTCTGTGATATTCTATTGAACTGTATTCTGTTGTTAATTGGGTTGTTTAAAATTGTCTTAAAAATAAGTCTGTTTGGGGCTGGGGATCTAGCTCAGTTGGTAGAGTGCTTGTCTTGCAAGCACAACATCTTGGGTTCAATCCCCAGCACCAAAACAAACAAACAAACAAAAACAAAACAAAAAAGTCTGTGCTGGAATAAATAATTCTGTGCAAAGCTTTTCCCATTTTTTTTGAATAATTGACAAGAATAGAAATTACTGGATTCAAAAGAGGAAATATTTTTAAGGGTCTTAAAATAAAAACAGTGGGGATTAGAAGCACTAACAAGCTTAGTGGGGGAAACATTGAAGATACAGTAAAGAAACAGTTAGAGATGTTACCCACCATCACCCCCTGCAACTAGATTAAAAAAATGTAGAATATAAGTACTGAAAACAGGGATATCACTATCCTATTTGCAGGTATTAAGCATATTAATCATTAAGCAATTAAGCTGGTATGATTGTGAGACTTACCATTGAACCCTAAAAATAGACCTGGGTTATGGGTATATCTGATAAAGGTGACAAATGTGGGCAGAAAGATGTAACAACTGGGAAGTTTATTTATTCAAAAAATAAAGTTAGATTGAAACATTAGTCCTTATGTTGGGATAAACTACAGATGTATAAAGGACTGAAATGTAAAATGCCATACACAAGCCATGAGTGTGTGCCTGTAGTTCCAGTTGCTCAGAAGGCTGAGACAGGAAGATTGCTTGTTGCCCAGAAGAGTGAGAGCAGCCTGGGCAGCATGGTGAAAACCTGTCTCAAATAAATAAATGATAAATAGAAATGTACACACATTGACCATCAGCAATGCTGCTTCTACCTCCATAAAAGTGTTAGGCAACAAAATACAGGTGATTTCTTTGATCATATTGGAGTAGGGAAGGTTGTTTTTCCCCTCCCTCCCTCCCTCCCTCCCTCCCTCCCTCCCTTCCTTCCTTCCTTCCTTCCTTCCTTCCTTCCTTCCTTCCTTCCTTTCTTTTTACTGTAATAAATCCGGAAGCCATAAAAGTAAAGAATAACCAATTCAAATAAATAAAAATGAAATACTCGGTATGGCAAATCCACCACAAAAAAAAAAAATGACTACCTGGGAAAAATATTTGCCTTTTATATCACAAGGGCAATTTCCCCTGATATACAAAGTTCTCCAAAACTGATAAGATGAACATCCCACTAGAAAAATGGGTTCATATATACAGAAACTTACATACAATGGGTTCGTATATACAGAAACATATATACAAATGACTCAATAAAAAATTTAAATTCAAACTACACAGAAATACCCTATTTCTATCAGAATGGCAAACATCCAAAAGTTTGGTAACACACTGTGGTAGTCAATCACAGGGGAAACCTGCCAAACCTAATCCCCAGGAGGCTCTTTACTTATGGTTGACCTCCAGGAAGGAGACTGGACAATACAGATCAAAATGCACATATCCTGGGCTGGAGATATAGCTCAGTTGGTAGAGTGCCTGTCTCAGAAGCACAAGGCCGTGGGTTCAATCCCCAGCAATGCAAAAAGATAAAATAAAATAAAAAAAAATGCACATATCTTTTGGCACAGCAATTCTGCTCTAGAAATTCACCATGCTGGTGTAGTAACACTGCTATAGTTTGGATCTGCAATGCCCCCCAGAGGCCCGTGTGTTAAAGACAGCCTTCCTGCAGCACTTACTGGAAGATGATAGAATCCTTAGTGGGGCCTAGGAAGTTGGATCATTGGAAATATGTCCTTGAAAAGGATATTGGGACCGGATTACTTCCTCTCTCTGCTTCCTGGCCATATGAAGCAAGCAGCTTTCCTTCACCACATGCTCCCATTATGGTGTACTATGCTGCCAAAGGCCCAAAACAGTAGGGTCAGGTGACCATGGACTGAGATCTCTGAAACTGGTAGATAAACCTTTCCTTCCTTTAAGTTGAGTTATCTCAGGGATTTGTCACAGTGACAGAAATCCAACTCACACACATGTACTTGTGAAATGCTGCATGGAAAGGTTATCCACTATAGCATTTTTAAAGTAAAAGATTGGGGAAAACCAAAAGTCCAAATTAGAGAAGTGATTAAATGATTTATTGTATATCCACATGTATTAGTTTGCCAGGGCTGCTGTAATAAAGTACCACAAACTGGGTGGCTTAAAGAGAAATTTATTATCTCACAGTTCATGAGGCTGGAAGTATGAAATCAGGAGTCAGAAGGGTTGGCTCCTTCTGCGGGCTGTGTGAGAGAATCTTGCCTAGTTTCTGGTGGTTTGCTGAAAATCTTTGGTGTTCCTTGTGGACACATCACCCCACTCTCTTCATCTTCGCACAGTGTTCTTTCTGTGTGTCTATGTGCACATTTCTACCTTTCACAAAGAAGCCAGTTATGTGGGATTAGGGCTCCAAACCACTCCAGAGTGACCTCTACTTACTAATGTCTGAAATGACCCTATTTACAAATAGGGTCCTATTGTGGGGTATTTTGGGTTAGAACTTAAACATATGAATTTGGGGGAGAGCACAATTCAACCCATAAAAAATAAAGAGGGGACTCTTTATTAAATGGTAATAGGGGAAGTTTCCTGGATTGCTGGAAGGGAGGGCTGGGAAGAAGAATTTTCAGTGCATATCCTTTTTATAATCCTTGCATTTCCAATGATGAGAATGAACTAGTTATTCAAAAATTAATTTAAACATGATAAAACCTAAATTGAATCAGAATGTTAAACTGTTCTTGAGAAGGATTATATTTATGAGGTTCTTCAACCATAAGCAAAGAGCCTCCTGGGGATTAGGTGTGTCAGGTTTGTTTTTTCTCTAAATGTGAATGCCAAACATGTAGTTCATTTGCAGTTTGTTAATCCTCAGTGATCTCCTCTAGGGACTACCTGTCCTGATCTTAGGTCCAGTATTTTCTTGATGTCTATTGTGAAGTTTTTCATCATTGTGGGAACATACTGTATAATTAAACAAGTTCACCTTTTGTATTTGCTATGAATGTTGCTGTCCTCTTTACTGCTGCTCTTTAGCGCGAGCAGTGAATTTCTTTCACCTATGGACCTTTTACATGGATATACAAAGTCCGTGTGGCAGGTGGTGCTGTTGAGCTTTGGGCTGGAAAGGAGAGTGGGATGAACCTGGAGAAACTTCAGTCATTTGCGCTCTGAAGGAATAAACCACGATCCCTGGAAAAAGACCTAGAAGGAAAAAGCAGTCCTTCTGCCATTCTCATTTCTGAGCTCTATGCAAAGGAGATTTCTTTTTTTCCAAAATTCTTGACTGAAACTTTCATCTAAAATGATAATTAGTGATGGCAAGACCTTTTGGTGGACTTATTTTATGCCAAGTAGTTTTTAAATGCTTTATATACTTGGATATATTGAAACTTCTGAACAACTTTATGATGGAAGCACGATATATATACCCATTCCTATGCATGGGGAAAGGAGGTAAGTAAATTGTCCAAGGACACACAACTGAGTAGTTGTGAAGCTGGGATATTTGACGTCTTTGTGCGTGTGTATGTGTGTGTGTGTGTGTGTTTCTTTTTTTGATCTTTGGTATTTTTGAAGTGCCCTATTTTCAGCACCTGCATGTCCAAGCTCAGCTGCTTGTTCTCTTCCTGGAGATACTATAATTGTCACACAGAGACCACAGGGCACCAAGCAGATGACTGTTGTGTTGCCACACAAGCAGTAGGGAATTTTTTAAAATTTAAATTTATTTAACTGATACACAAAAACATGAAAATTGCACACATTTATGGGGTACTATGTGATGTTTTGATACATGGACACATTGTATAATGTTCAAATCAAGATAAACATTTATTTTCTTCTAAAACATTTATCATTTCCTTATGGTGAAAACATTCAGCATCCTTTCTTCTAGCTTTTTGCAGTATACATTATTGTCGTTTGTAGTTGCCTTGTAGTGCAATAGCACACCAGAACTTCTTGACCCTACCTAATTATAACCTAGTACCCACTGATCAACCTCTCCCCATCTCTCCTTCCTCCTACTCTTCCTGGTCTCTGGTAACTACCATTTCTACTTTCAACTTCTATGACATCAACTTTTTTAGATTCCATCAATGAGGAAGATTATACAGCACTTTCCTTTGCATGCCTGACTATTTCACTCAACAATGCTCTCCAGTTCCATTCATGTTGCCAGAAATGACAGGATTTCATCCTGTTTATGCTGAAAAACATTCCATTGTGCACACACACACACACCACCACCACCACCACCACCACCACATTTTCTTTATCCATTTATGAGTTTTTTGACACAGGTATTAGACGGCTCTTGCAAATAGAGCTGCAATAAACAAGGGAGTGTAGATGTCTCATCAAAATACTGATTTTATTTCCTTTGGATCTGGACCCCATAGTGAGACTGCTGGATCATATAATAATACTACCTTTAATTTTTTAGGACCTTCCATGCTGTTTCCATAATGGCTGTGTGTAAGGATGTGTGCACATCCTTGCCATTACTTATTGTCACTTGTCCTTGTACTTGTTATCATTTGACTTTTTGGTAACGTACAACTAAAAAAGAGAGGAGATTGTATTTCTTGTTGTTTCCTGACTTTAGGGAGACAAATGGCAACCTGGTCCAAGATATTTCTCTTGAATCAGTACTGGCAAGCTATGTAATCTTGGGCTGATACTTAATTTTCCTGGGTCTCAAATTTCCTCATCTGGAAAATAGGTAATAATAATACTTATTTCGTAGGATTTCTGTGACAATTAAATTAGTATGTGTAAAGCACTGAGAACATGACCTGCCACATAATGAACATTATATAAGCATTAACTATTTTCACTGTGGTTACACTCCTGTAGGTATTGGGTTTTCCTGAAGACAGTGGATCACCTCCTTCCATCTTTCTGGGAAGAGAAAGGACAATCCTGAGCACTTGAAAGTGCAGCTTTAGGTTGGGTCAAGTGTTCTCTCAAAGCCCAGAGAAGCACTTCAGAGGAGGAGGTAAGAGCTGGTGGGGGTGGAGTGCCCTGCAGGGGCCTCATGAAACCACCCAGAGTGCAAAAAGTGGCTAGTAGTAGGGTTATTCTCCTAATAGTAAAATCTTAAGAAACATGATGACTTGCTCTTGATTAGGCTAGAGGGAGTTATAGGAAAGACCTCGGACTGTATCTGGGCCTGCAAAGTGAGTTCCAGTTTCCCTACAACTCTGGAAGTAATCTATCTGTACAAAGTACTCTAACTGGCTGATGTGTAGCTCAGTAGTAGTGTGCGTGCCTAGTATTAGCTTATGGCACAGCCCCAGGTTAAACCCCTAGTACCACAAAAACAAAACAAAACAAAACAAAACAAAACAAAAACCTCTAAAATGGAGGAAAGGGGACAGCAGTGTACCAGTGTAGACACATACATCCTGGACTGGCCCTGGAGAATACCCCAAAGGACCCAGAGACACTGGAAAGGGGCAATGACTTAGTTAGGATGAGTTAAGAGTAGCCTTCAGTAAAAATTAAACCTTCCATTCTGGTGGCCTAAGATTTATTGGTTGCTCACATAATCCTTAATAAGTCAGCCTTCATTCTTCTGTCTAGCAGCCATAACATGTGGAATGTGTGGCATTCAGAGTTACCACTGTAGGGGAAGAAAAGGATGGAAGATTCTATAGGATATTTTTAAGGGCTAGGTCTGAAAGTACCTTATGTCACACCCATATGTCTTTGACCAGACCAAATCCTAATGGTAACTAACTGCGAAGAAGGCTAGCAAGAAGTGGAAAACTTGTGGTATTTGGTGGATAATGATAGTTTTTCCATAGCAAGGGAAACTCAAATATGAGAAAAAAGTTCCTAAAGGGCCACAGTAAACTGGCACCACAAGCTGGCCTCTTCCAGCAATGTGATCAGTGTGGCCCCATTTGTTGCATGGGTTGGTGAAACCTAAATTCAAGTGATATAGAAATCTTTCATTAAGGTTTACAGATTCTTTCTCCTCCAAAGTCCACTTCTGCTTCTTTCTAATTTATATTTAAAATTTTTGCTTTTCCATCTTTAAATTAGTTATCTGTTGAGTGTTGTAGTCAAACGTGGGGGTCTTCAGGGTGGTGAGGCGACAGAGCAAAGGATCAGCCCTGGGAGACAGATTCTGTGATGCAATCTCAGCTTTATTCAAGAAGCATACATGTTTTATAGAGGTAGGGAGCCAATGAGTAAAGAGAGGTGGTCTTGCAAAAGCCTATCAGAGACTCCAGCCAGAAACTGCACAATGTGGAAGAAGGGAGACGGGAGGTGGGGGGTTGGGGTAAGACTCTCCTGAGACACTGAGACACCCATTGGTGGGGGTGGGGGGGTCACTTGGGGGTGTGCCACCCAAGCATGATAATCCTGGGTGTTCCTCAGGATCTTACCCACTCCGCAGCCGCAAGGATGAATGTGCCCCAGTGGCTCTTCCCACATTTCCCACAGTTATCTCTTACTATGTAACAAATTATCCCCAAAACTTGGTGATATAAAACGTTATCTCACAGTTCCTTTCAGTCAGAAATTTGAAATTATTTGAATTTTGAAATTATTTTAACTGAGTGGTTCTGACTCAAAGTCTCTCATGGGATTCTAGTCAAGATGTAGACTGGGGCTACATTCATTTGAAGCAATGCCCTTGTAGAGTTGGAAGATTTGCTTCCAAAATTGCTCACGCACAATGTGGGCCTCTACACAGGCTTGGTTGAATGTCCTCAGGGGATGGCAACAAGTGATCCAAGAGAAAAGACAAGACAAACCATAGTATTTTTTATGTCCTTTTTGCTGAAGTTGTACACCATCACTTTTGCCATAAACTAGTTCTTAGAAGTCAATCACTAAATCCAGCCCACACTTGAGGAGAGGGGCCTTAACTCTATCTCTTCAAAAATCAACATAAAAGAATTTGTGGACATTTTTAAACCATAACAATCTTCATAGAATTCATCTTAGTATGGGAATATCTCTCCCCTCCAAAGGACTGATTGTTCAATTACCATTTATTCATTTACCTTTTTTGTTGATTTGAAATACTTCATCACATTAGATGATTATATAGAAAATTGCATGTTATGGGTTACCTATTTAGTTGCATTGACCAGTTTGCTGTTGTCATGTTTAAGTAGCTCTAATTATTGCAGTGGTCACAAAACATTAGGTCAGCCCATAAATTCCCTAGTAATATAACTTTTAGACAAGTAACGGTCTAGACATTATGGTAGACCTTGTGCAATAGTTGAGTGGTAGCTTGGGGTTGGGGGTAGTAAAGGCACCCTGAGAAAGGGTGTTGACACCATCTATCCTTAAAGACAGTAGCAATTGGAGCTGTAGAGGTTCTGCTTTAGGAAAGGCAGTGGTCATGCCGAGGGTGAGCTTAACCAGAGGTATGTGTTGGAGATGGGGTGAGGAAGAATTCAACACATAGGGCTTGATGACAGATCAGATCAGGGGAAGAGGTGCCAAGAACTTCAGCTGGTCCCCATCTTTTGATAGAAATCCAAAAGTCTCAGGCTGTGGGACTTTATTTCACAAGTATGAAACAAAGATGTCTGTGATGAAAAATCTGAATCATAAAAGTGGCAACATCTCATTTGCACCCCATGGAGATAACTCTTGGTACAGTCCAAGACAGGACAGTATGTGGGATGCCTCATCAACCAATGGGTTTTTGGAGGCAGGGAGTTGGCACAGGCTTCACAAGTGAGCACACTGGAGACATGTGTTAGAACCAGCAGTGTGAGGCTTCTAATTGTGGCAGGGAGGGTACCTCCTCTGGAGCTGAATGATTTGTTCCTGAACATCAACAGAGCCATGGAGCTGCCAACGCTGATGCTGTCTCAGGACCTTCCTCCTCCACCTCAAGAAGTTCCAGTTCAGTCATACATGGGGTCCACAGCAGATATCCTCTTCTACAGGAGGACAAAGGCTACCATCTGGGAATTAAAGTATTAAACTTCAGGCACAATGAAAAGAAACAGTTTTGGAAAAAATAGGAACTGTCTCTATTGATGTGATTGAGTTTATAAAAATCATAAACCCCAAAGAAACCAAATGTGCAGAGCTGAATCTGGATTTCAATTTGTGAACTGTAGCTGATACTGTTATTTGCCTTCCCAATAGTCATTTCCACCTTTCTTCTGAGCTAACAGAGCACCAAGATTATAAGGGGCAGCTGTATGCCCAGGTTATCATAATTGGTATAAGATCTCCACACATGACTCTTGTTCTCCTCTTTCAGGGTTACAGCGTCCCAGGTGGGACCAATCTGGGCCATTGAGATGTGTGGGGAATTCTGCTGTGGGCTTTGGGAAACGTTTTGTTTTAAATTAAGCAAAGAAAACCAGCACAGAAGAGAGCTGGCTGGTACTCTTCTTCTGGCTTCAAAGCCCATGTAATGCCTGGAACGTCTCTAGTTTTCTAACCATAACACAAAACAGGAGGATACAAAGGCTTCATTTGGATGTGGCATAATGTTTAGATTTATATATCAATCTGACTGTGACACAGGATGCCCAGAACGTTTGGTCAAACGTTATTCTGGATGGGGGGTGTATTTTGATGAGATTAACATTTAAATTGGTAGACTGAATCAAGTGGATTGACTTCAGTCTGTTGTCACTATCTCTATCTGTCTCTCTATCCTATTAGTTTTGTTCCTCTGGAGAATTCTGACTAGTACATGGGGGAAAGCCTGAATTTCCACTGATGCTTCTGTTTTGCTGTACCAGCCCTGATCTGCCCATTTCCCTGCTCTTGACATAGGACAAAAATGGAGTGATTTTATTGTTCAGACTGCTTAGTCAGTCTTTCTGATACTTGCAGCCAAAAAAATTCCTAACTGGCCTTGGTTGATGGACCTGAACTCTTCCAGTTTTTAATTTGCTGTGCTAAACAATCACTTTAGGGAATTCCACCCTCCAGAAGTTGTTTTACTAGCTCTGAGTAGTACCTAAGAATAAATCTGTCATACACTTCTCAAGAACTTGTTAGCCTATGGGAATCACCGAGCTTTTATAAAAGAGAGAGGCAACATGCATGATAGGAAGAAAATACTCATTGAAAGGAAAAGCAGGATAAAAAGTTTAGTATACTTTAAATGATGTAACTACTTAAAAAAAAAAAGACAAAAAATATTCTTAACCATTGGGCAAAAAAGGCTAGAAAGAAAATAAAGCATTGAGCAGTTGCTTCTAGCTGATATTTTTGTTTGCTTTTCATAGCTTTTATTAACAAAGTCCTTCTTCTTCCTATGTGTGGTTGTAGGGTGATGTACACGTACTTAAAGGGCCACCCTCTTGTTTTCCCTCTCTTCCCCATTCCCGTGACCATCTTACCACTAATTCAGCTTCCTAGTGTTACATAATAATTTCAGATGCCCATTGTTTTGGAACAGGGTACTGCTTTGGGGCTCCAACA
Source organism: Glaucomys volans (assembly GCA_020662805.1). Lineage (NCBI taxonomy): Eukaryota > Metazoa > Chordata > Mammalia > Rodentia > Sciuridae > Glaucomys > Glaucomys volans. The sequence goes on from JAJEJO010001111.1 coordinate 211,799, forward strand.
GATCAATCTTGAAAATCAAAACGGAATCACCCAAGCTAAAGTTCCATATCATCATGCTGAGAATAAGTTTTTATATGACCTCCCCAAAAAAACACACGGGAGCCAAATTTCCCAAACAGACTAGTTCCAGTTGGTACAATAAAGAAGTTTCCCCTGCCTTTCATCCTTACATCTTTTAATCCTTACAGGAAGTAACTTGAAGTAAGCTGATGGTAGCTAGTTATTTATTTATTTATTTATTTATTTATTTATTTATGGCACTAGGGTTTGAATCTAGGGCCTCACATATGCTAGGCAAGCATTCTACCCCTGAACCACATCCCCAACCCAACCAGTTATTTTTCTATTTTCAGTCCCTGCTTTTTAAAGAAGGTAACTTTGAATGAGCAGTACAGTTTTTGCTCTTTTATTTTGCTTTTTTCAGCCTTTCTGTCTACATAATCAACCTCTTCTGTCTACCTAGCCCATGGGAACACTAATTCCTTTTTTATTTAATGAAGCGTTGATGGATTCTAGAATTGAAAATAAAGCCAATTAATATCTTTATATTGTGATAATTTTGTCATTTGACATCAATGACCATGGAAAGAGATGTCTGAAAATTTTAGTCATTGACACTTAAAGTTCCCATTGTATAGCAAAACTATGGAACTAACCGAGGTGCCCTTCAACAGATGAGTGGATTAACAAAATGTGGTACATATACACAATGGAATATTACTCAGCCATAAAGAAGAATGAAATTACAGCACTTGCCAGTAAATGGATGGAACTGGAGACTACCATGTCAAGTGAAATAAGCCAGTCCCCCAAAACTAAAGGCCAAATATTCTCTTTGATATGTGGATTTGGGGAAGGGGGTGCTACAGCAGGGGTGGAGGGGGGTGGGGACGGTAGTGGGGAGGGAAGAAGTTCACTGAATTAGACAAAGGAGAATGAAGGGAAGGGAGGTGGGATGGGAATAGGAAAAACAATAGAATGAATCAGACATAACTTTCCTATGTTCATATATGAATATATGTCCATTGTAACTCTACAACAAGTACAACCACAAGAATGGGAAGTTATACTCCATGTATGTATAATATGTCAAAATACACTCAACCGTCAGGTATATCTAAAAAGAATGAATTTTTTTTTTAAAGTTCCCATTGTAAATTAGTAACTGAGCACTTGTGTTAATGTATCTGCTGTGAGTCTGGAAAATGTGAATTCAATAAGACAGACTGCAACAGGAGTTCACTTCATGATCTGAGTATAACACTTTCTGTTCTGCCACTGTGGCTTATTTTAAAACTAACATATTTTTTGTTGTTTTTCTTCTCCTTCTTCCCCTCCTTAAACTTGGGGGAAAAAGATTGTCCTTCTTCCCATCCTAGGCTGAGTTATCTGTCTGAGCAAACACACACACAGGAATGAAATAAATCAGACTTTAGGGATGGCACAAAAGACCTAAGAAACAGCTATCTCCCAAGTCTACAGGTGAAATACCACCCCTGACAACCCCTACATTCCTGCACCTGGAATGTAGCCTTTGACTCACTTCTTTAAAAGCCCTTTGTTGTGGGGTGGGGGGCAGAATGGCAGCCTCTGGGACTGGAGCTTCTGTTTTCCTTCTTTGCTAGCAAAGCAATAAAACTGCTTTTGCCTTTTAAAAAAAACCAACAACAACAACAAAAACACTGTCCTCAGTATTGGATTGCAACTGGGGCAAGTGATACCTTTGCATATCAGTGACGAGTTCTGCTTCCTCTGGTGTTGAAGTATAACGCCAGAGAAGCACGCCAAGGCAAGCATTTTAAGCAGGTTTTATTTAAAAGTAGTAACACAAACTTCTCCCGAGTGGAAGAAGGGGGGCCATGGCTGGCTGATGTTCTGGAATCCCCAAGAAGTAAGCGCACCCTCCATCTTTTATAGGGTTAGGGTCTTTTGTTCTGCCCCTTCCTCTGACCTTTATCTCTCCTTCCTGCCCATATGGCGGTGGTGACACAGCAAAAAGGTGAGGTGGGAATGGCAGGGGGAAGGGCCACATGGAGATTCAGGTGGGACCTGGAGGCATTAATTAGCAACTCCTTGCCTGCAGCTTTTGGGGAGGGGCAGTTAAGCAGGTAACCTTGGTGATTCCTCAATTTGACCAGATTCCCTGATTTCTACACTAACTGCCTGTTAAGTCTGGCTTCACAAGGACTGGGCTTCCCATAACAACATAAGATTGAGTCTCTGCCCTTTGCACCCTGGCTTGTGGCAGACTCCCTTGGCATGGATGGCAGGACACAGAAACGGTGAACATGACAAACCAACAGCCCCACTAACTACAACCATCCTCTGTCAAGCACCCTTTGTGTGTCAGGTACGGGGCTTAGCACTGAACAGGCCATCTCATTTAATCCCCGGGTCGATCCTGTGAGGCAAATGCTTTGGGCAGAAAAAGTCTCCAGGGGCAGTTAAGGCCATCCAGGTGTGACTATAACTACTAGGAATCCATGGCCACGAAAACATTAAAGCTACAGGAATTAATTATTTGCTGAAAGGAGAGCGGCTTCTGGGACACGGGATGCACCCAGAAAGGTTTTAGGTACCGCGATGCTTGCTAGCGAGACCCAATTTGCCTGAAAGCGTAAAAGGATACATGCCCCACTGTGGATTGCACTCCCTAGAAGCACCAAGGGCCTGACAAGCAGAATTCAAGAATCTCTTCTACGTTTTAACCCTACTTAGAGAATTCGCTAACTTCTTAGGAAAAATGAATTCCACGCTGCCGCATGGAAATTTGTCTTCTCAGAGCTCACAATGCAGATGTGACTTCCCAGGGGACGCAGCAGAGAGGGACCTGAAGTTCCCACTACTTCCTGGACGCCAAGATTTGGAATTTGGCCCCTCGCCATCCGATGGGTCCGGGCGGCGCCGACCCGCAAGCAGCGGAAGAGGAGGGCGCCCGGGAGAGGCGCCCTTGTGTCAGGGAACAGGCAAGCACCAGTCCTCTGGTGGGTCACTGGCAACCCTCCTCCCACCCTGCCTCCTCTCGCTGCAGCTGGAGGGAGAGGGAGTGCATTCCCGCCTTGCGGATAGATCCCGGAGTTCCATACTTCCGCGGATAGATTTCGAAGTTCACGCAAGGGTGGCGGCAGCAATTCTAAGCCCCAGACAACCGGACCCCAGTTACCCGGCTCCGCGCACACAGAGCCAAGGCGGGCGAACCACAGCAGCGCAGAGCCAGTCCCGCTCCGGGATCCTGGGCCAACCCGGTGCCACTGGTTCTGGTCTCCTTGCTGCCCTCCTGGCAGCGGCTCTCATTTAGGACATATCAAAGTTAAATATCGAACCCGGGCGACTGTGACCCATTAGAAACATTGAAATTCCCGGAGAATGAGGACTAGTATTTTCTTAGCTCCCGAAATTTTGGCACATAAAAACAAAAGGCTAGTTGATATTCATGAGTGACACGTAAATCCCATTAACCACACAAAGGAACAAGGGATCCTTGGTGTTAGCACAAAAAGGGCTGGACACAAACCTCACGGAATCATCTCAGCTGTTTATTTAGGAACAGGGGATGCAACGATGAAATGGCACCCGTGCACCCACTTTCCTGATGGAAAACCAGCCACTGAACAAAGAGAGGGCCTGGGTTTATATAAGTTATAGTGAGCATATCGGTTTTCTTGGGCACTCAGGAATTTGAACTTTTTGGTTGGAAGGTCTGTGGGCAGCGTCTGGAGAGGATTTACTTTGAAGGAGCTTAATGCCTCTTAGAGACTGTTCCTTTAGCGGTGAGAAAACACCTCCTCCCCATCTGCAGCCGGCTCCTGAAAATGTTTGGGAGATGAAGGCTGTCAGTGTATGGCCTTTCTCTTCACTTCCTTTTCCCCCGGCCACATTATCTTGGGGATTTTTTTCATTTTCTTTATCTGTTACTTGGAGACGTGGCGGATTTGGGGGTTGAGGAGGGAGTGATTTTGACAAGCCTGATAGTGAGGACACTTCAAGTACACCTGGTTCTGGCAGGAGGAATGGAGAGACTCCCCGGAGGCAAACTGATTTAAGGCTCAGTGAAATTTATAACTGCAATGGACAGATACACATTTCATATGTATAAATCTATGAATTCATAATGTTGCTAGCTACCTCATTGCTGGGTGTTAGGGAATGACCTCACTTTTTCAAAAACTGGTAAAGAGGGAAAATATGGAGCACTTAGCCTATACCTGAGTATTGCCAAACATTTGACACAAATTTTCCTTTATGAAAGCTTTCCTGATAATCAGTGGAGTAAGGACTGAGGTTAGGATGTCACTGTCATCCCCTAAACAAAAACAAAAAACAACCAACCAACCAAATAAAAAAAGTCCCTGAATCTGATCAGATCTCTAAACCAAAAGAAATAAAGGGCTAGAGGAATATGTTAAAGAAATTCAGCCAGCAAAGTTAAAAATTGTGGAAAACTAACAGAAAATTGACTATATCCAATGACAAAAAAAAAAAAAAAAAGGAGAAAGGACAGTAGGTTAAAAATCATGTGTATTATTCATATTTTAAAGAAATGTTAAATATTGTGGCTATTTTCAAAGAATTCTCTTTAAGATATATTCATGAAATATTTATGGGTGAAACAATATAACAACTGATATTTGCTTCAAAATTATGCCGAGGGCTGTGGGGAAGTAGGTAGGACTTAGATGGCATGAAATGTCAAGGAGTTGGTAATTTTTGAAGCTAGTGATGGATGCATCTGGATTCACTATATTTTACTTTGTCTTTTTTTAATTTTAAATTTTATTTGCTCTAGTTACAGTAGAATGCATTTATACATTTTGATAGATCATACATAAATGTAGTATAATCTCATTTTTCTGATTATACATATTGCAGGATCACATTGGTCATGCAGTCATACGTGTACATGAGGTAATGATGTCTGTTTCACTCTACTTCCCCTGCACCCCTTCCCCTTCCTTCACTTCTCTGAGTGGGGAGAGCCTAGTGCTGTGACAGATAATAGCAGCTGAATGGAAGATGAACATAGACCCCATTTGCTTCCTTTCCTATAGCACTTGGCACAGAGGATCCCTCCCTTCTTTGGAAGCCCTCACCTCCTCCAGTGCTACAATCATATGCTTGGCTTATCTGCTGATGTGATCATTTTGTAGGCTCCTTCTCTGACTTCTGTCATTCCACTTGGAACCCTGAAGGCTGTTGGTCTATAGGGTTCAGTTCTTCATTCTCAATTCTTCATGATCTAAACTCCTTGGGTGAATTTATCCCCTTTTGTGGTTTTCAAATCACCATGTCTCCCAAATCTACATTCCAAACTGCTTCCTGGAAACTTGTTCCTGAATGTTTAGTGACTACTTGAAATATCCCTGCCTGAAACAGGGATGCATTAGTTTTCTTGCTGCTATAGCAAATTACTACAAACACAGTGGCTCAAACAACACAAATAAATTATCCTAGTTATTAGTTCTGTAGGTCAGAAATCTGTCAGAGGTCTCATTTGGTTTAAAATCAAGGTGTTGACAGGGCTGTGTTTCTTTCTGGAGGCTCTAGGAGAGGACTTGTTTTCCTGCTTGTTCATGTTTTAGAAAGAAGATCCTTTTTTCGGTGATGGCTGTCCCTTTAGGGCCATTCCCAGCTTGTAAGGCTGCCCATATTTCACAACTGGCTATGTTCCTTTCTGCATCTTCAAAGCTGACAATTGGCGGGCTGAGTGCCTCTCAAGCTTTGAACCTCTCTTTTCTTCAGTCTAATCTCTTTAACCTATTCAGTCTAATCTCTTTAACCTACTTTTAAGGCTTTGTATGATTATATTGGGCACACCTACATCATGCAGGAATTTTCCCATCTCAAAATATATATCCTTAGTTACTTTACCAAAGTCTCTTTTTCATGTAAGATAACATCTTCACAGGTTCTGGGGTTTAGGATGTGGATATCTTTAGGGGCCATTGTCTTACCTACCAGAAGGGGTCATTTCTGTTTGTGGAAAAAAGCTGCTTTCTGTTGTCCTTGTACTTCTTCTATATACTGGACCAGGTTTCTCATCCTCTCTCACAGATGGGTGTGGCCATGCAGCTCTGGCCAGTGGTTTGTGAGTAAGGTTGATATATAAGTGAGGCTTATATAACCCTTCCATAGACACTCGTCCATTTTCTTTCCCCTTCTGGATGACGGGGACTGTTCCTTAACTAAAACACTCTTCAAAGATACTTGTAAAACACTCTTTAAAGATTCTAAGAATGCTAGCTGCTTAAGTGATTGAGAACAGTGTTATTTCAATGAATAGACATGTTGTTCACAACACTGTTACATGTATAAAAACCTGAATTTCTCATCCCTACTACTCTACCCTCTCACCACATCTTATGAATTTGGTCTCTAAACCAGTGCTTGGCTCTTGTGCTCACTGCCATTGCCCCATCTCTTTTCTTAGGTTACAATGGCAGTCTGAGCTTTTTGTAACCAGGCTCTAGCTTACTCCTAATTCTTAATACCCTCCTGTACTCCATTTATATATAAGGCTCCCAATGATCTGATTCCAGTCTGACTTTATTTCCTGGTTCCTCTTTTTGCACACACTAGGTTTTCTTCAAATGCTCTGATCTGTCTTCTGAGTCTTACAGCCAACAGTTCCGTCATTCCCTCTTTACCTGGTCAGTCCTCATCACCCAGAGGGTCCCTCCTCTGACAGACTCCTTTCACTAATACCTCTTGTTATTGCTTCTTCCTCTGCAGTCCCATGTTCCTCTGCAGAATCTGCCACATGGCTTTGTATTTGAGTTTGTATGTGAGACTTTTCCATTAGTGTTCTGAGTTATTCATCTCTGAAGTCTTATCATAAACCTATTTTTTGAATGAATAAGTGGAGTGAAAAGGATCAGAATGTGAACAGCAAGCAAAGGGCACACCTTCACATTGAAGCGGCCTCCAGGGTGAGTCTGAATCTAAGAATGAGCTGTTGAAAGTGTAATAAAGACCAAAGTCCTGGTTCATTTGCCTGCACCATGTGACCTCTCCTTCCCACTTCTGACCCATCAAGCTACTCATTATCTCATGTCATTTCCAATCCTCTCTAACCTTATCTCTCACTTTTGTTCATTATAAACCATAGATAAGAACATTCTGATCTTTGAATGTAATGGAAACATTTCCTTCTCTCTCCTGAGCCTCTTTTCATTTCATTTCTCCCCAGGAGATCCCGCTGGCTTCTCTCTCACTCATGGCTGGACCTTTTTTCTTGTTCCTTAAGTTTATCTGCTACAGACCTTCAACTCCTCCTCACTTCATGCCTAACCTCACTCTGCTGTAAGACTTCTTTGGTGTTTCTCTGGGGATATAGAGATCATATTGCGCACCCAAACAAGGACATCTATGATTCCTTTTTCCTGTGTCTCAGGGATCCCTACTTTTAGAAGGCAGAGACCACCTCCCATGGGCAAAGATGCCAAAGATTTCCCAGCCTCCTCTGACCTCAGTCAGGGACACATGACCTTGGTCTGTTAACTGTAAGTCCCTGACATTGGGGGAGCTCATGAGATCTCTGTCAAGTACCTTGTTCTCCAAATCCTGAGATTGTTGCTGAACCCAGGTTTGAAAGCTCATCCTATGGAAAAATCAATGCCTGAGACAAAGTTTTGAAAAAAGAGAAAAGCTTTATTCAGTGCCCCAAGAATGGAGAAGAGGGAGATTTGCTCATTATTTTAGTCAACTTTTTCACTGCTATGAATAAAAGACCTGACAAGAACAATTTTAGGAGGAAAAGTTTATTTGGGGGCTCATGTTTTCAGAGGACTCAGTCCAGAGGCAACCGGCTCTATTCCTTTTTTTGTTGCTGTTGTTGTTGTTTTGTTTTTTTACTTTTTATTTAATTTTTTGATTCATTGAATACAAATGGAGTACAGCAATTGTTTTTCTGGTTGTACACAAAGTAGAGTCACCCCATCAGTGCATTCATACATGTGCACAGGGCAATGATGTCTGTCACATATACTGTTATTATTCTTACCCCCCAAACTCAACCCCACCCCTCCCCTCCCTCTATGCTCTCTATCCTTTCTCCATTCTTGCCATCATTCCACCGCACATTATGCATCATCATTCACTTATCAGAGAGACCATTCGAGAACATCATGGCAAAGAGTGTGGCTGAGGGAAGTGGCTCCAGATATCACACCAGGAAGCAGAGGGAGACTCCACTTACTGGACACAAAATATATACCTCAAAGTCCTACCCCCAATGCCCCTCTCCTCCAGCCATACCCTACCTGTCTTCAGTTACCACTCTGTTAATCCCTGTCATGGGATTAATTCACTGTTGGGTAAAGGGTCCCCAGTCATTTTGCCTTTAAACCTTGCATTGTCTCATACATGAACTTTTGGGGGACACCTCACATCGAAACCATAATACTCATAAATAAGCTTCATTCCTGGGAGTGAGAGGTTGTACATGTAGGATAGGAATAATGAGGGAGAGGGACAGGCTAATAGAGAGGAGCAATATTCACGTCTTTTCTGAGAAGAGGCAGAAATCTTCCAGGAACTTGAGTGCAACCTTTTTTTCTCCTTTTATGTTCTGATGTTTCTGGTTATGACAGTTGGTAGGTGTCTTTAGCCTTGAAGTGGGGTGAGAGAGAGACTAGGCAAGTCTAGGTCAAGTTAAACATATATTATAGTTTTGGACAAATCTTTTCTCAAATAATCAGTATGTCTACATACAAAGCTGAATAGAATCTGACCCAAACATTAAGGCAAAGAAGACAGACATAATCTGAAGGCAAAGATGCTGAGCATATTCATCTCATTCTAGTCACCCATCAAAGACATCTGTAGGCCCAAATCAAGTCAGTGTTTTCAGTAAAAATGACCTTCAGGTCCCTGAAAAGAACCTAGGCAATCATTATCATTATAATCCACACATCAAATGTATTATCTACATCAGAGCTGGTAAGAGACTAATAATATATTGCACAGATATTGACCTCCAAAATTTTTGATTCTTAAACCAACTTAGAGCAAGTGAAGTTAGAGAATTTATGTAGTGCTCCCCCCAATAACAAGATCATATTTACCACTTTTATAACTAACTTCCTGCATATCCTGCTCAACTTCTTCTTCTTGTGTCTCCACAGGGGCTGTTCCCTTGTGCCTCAGGACAGAGTATAGATCTAATTATGAATCCAGGGAATGCAGCAGCTACTCTTCCTATTGCCTAAGGAGGACAAGCCCAAAAAGATGAATCCAAAAGGCCTCCAATCACCCATAGCCTGCAGTCACTGGAGAGCTAGGGATATCTGACACCATGCTGAGTGTCACATCTTATAAGTTTTCTCAGACCATCAGTAGGATAGCACTGACTCTTGGGCCTTTCCAAGGCCATCTTAAACACTTTGTGAAATCCCTGCAGCCTGTGACTCCTGCCCCAATGGGGTCCTCCGGAGATGCTGCATTATGGAACCATTCCTTTGACCCTTTGGAGAGTGTCCACACTCTAGTACTTAAGTGACCATCATTTGGACAAAATAATCTAAATATTTTAGACTATAACATACACTCTAAGCTGTGGTAAAAGTCATGAAAATAGCAGTCAAAGGATAAGTATTAGAAAATCCTATTCCAATGCCTACTAGGCCCTCTCATCTGTAAGTCTGTTCCCACGTTCTGCCCATTCTCAGTGCACAATGTACAATTTGTCCTCCATGGGATCCTGAGAGGAGAGAATAGAATCTTCTGATACTCTCAGGGGTAGATTTATGGGGACTCTCCATGAGGCTGAGCGCTGTAGTTCAAACCATATCACTAGTGCTTGGGTCAGGCCTGACAGTTAGCAATAACTGGCTAATATTCACTGGCAATTTGGAGTATGGAAAAATGAATCTCCCCTCATCTGTAAGCCATCACTACTGTCTACTGCAGGACTCTAGGGCTGATAGAGAAACATAAGTATCCTAAAGAAGATTAGGAGGTACAATTCCCTCTGGCATCATTCCTGAAGAGTAAGGGCACCTTTGGGGAGGGCTCTCCATTGTCTGTGTCTGCTGGATGAGGATGCTTTCAGAAGGAGCTTTTCTTTCTGATCCCCAGGACACTAGACAGATCACTACAGGAGTCACATTTTCATCACATGTCTGAGGATGGATATGTGGCTATAAGTCTTCAAACTGAGTTATCAGGGAATAAATGAGGGACTGATCATTAACATTGAAGAAGATGGTCCCATCCTCATAGCCTAGGAAGCTTTGTTCTTGGCAGGGAGAGATTGATTCTTAGAGAATTTCTGTGAAGATGTGAAATACTCACCTTCTCTTCCTAGTGTAAGGACCCAGTACCCACTGATGTAAGGCAATGCCACACACCTGTCCTCCTGTCCACATCGCCTTGCACACTCCGAAGCACCACATTTCACTATGTTCCACATCCATCTCCCAGCATTGTTTCCCCTTGTGTATCACAAAGAATAATTTACTGGCCAAAACATCCCCTGTTCTCCGACTGCTCCTCTGCCCCTCCATCCACGAACCCTTGGCAATCACTGATCTTTTAACTTTCTGTACAGTTTTTCTTTTCCAGAATGTCATATAGTTGAAGTCACAGAGTATGTAGCCTTTCCAGTTTGACTCCTTTCACTTAGCAATAAGCATTTAAGTGTCTTTTGTGTAGTTTTGTGGCATTATGGTTTATTATTATCTTATCAGTAAATAATATACCATAGTATGGGTATAATATACTTTATCCACTCACCTATTGAACATTTTGGTTGCTCTAATTTTGGCAATTTGGAATAAAGCTACTATATAAATCAATATGCAGATGAGAGTGGGGACATTCAGAGTGGTATGGCCATAGATGAATATAAGAATACAAGTAAAAATGAATGTTGGCAAGGATGTAGGGGAAAAAGATACACTCATGCTGACAGATACCATTGCCCTGTGTACATGCATGAAAGCACAGATGGTGTGACTCTACTTTGTGTACAACCAGTGAAACAAGAGCTGTACTCCATTTGTGTTCAATGAATCAATAAGTAAATAAAATTAAAAAAAAAAAAAGGAACACTATTCAACAATAAAAAAGAACTAATTACTGCCGGGCGTGGTGGCGCACGCCTGTAATCCAAATGATTTGGGAGGCTGAGTCAGGAGGATTGCGAGTTCAAAGCCAGCTTCGGCAACTTAGCAAGGCCCTAAGCAACTCAGTGAGACCCTGTCTCTAAATAAAATACAAAATAGGGCTGGGGATGTAGCTCAGTGACCAAGTGTCCCTGAGTTCAATCCCTGGTTCCAAAAAAAAAAAGATACACTCATGCATTGCTGGTAGAACTGCAAATTGGTGCAACCACTCTGGAAAGCAGTATGGAGATTCCTAAGAAAACTTGGAATGGAACCACCATTTGACCCAGCTATCCTACTCCTCAGCCTATACCAAAGAACTTAAAATCAGCATATTACAGTGACGCAGCCACATCAATGTTTATAGCAGCTCAATTCACAATAGCTAAACTGTGGAACCAACCTAGATGCCCTTTAATAGATGAATGGATAAAAAAACTGTAGTATATACCTATATATATAACTGTAGTATAAACTGTAGTATATACCCAACTGTAGTATATACCCAATAGAATATTACTCAGTCTTAAAGAAGAATAAAATTATGGCATTTGCAGGTAAATGAATGCAGTTGGAGAATATCATGCTAAGTGAGATAAGCCAATTCCAAATACCAAAGGTCAAAAGTTTTCTCTGATAAGTGGATACTGATACATAACCAGGGAAGAATGGAGGAACTTTGGATTGTACTGAGGAAAATTAGGGGAGGGGAGGGGACAGCAGGGTGGAAAAGATGTGAAATGAGACAGACATCATTATCCTATGTACATGTATAATTGCATGAATTGTGTGACTCTACATTGTGTACAACCAGAGACATGAAAAGTTGTACTCCATTTTGTACAAAGAATCAAAATGCATTCTGCTGTCATGTATAACTAACTAGAACAAACAATAAAAAGGAAAAAAATCAACAGGCAGGTTTTCATATGGACTTGAGTTTCCATCTCATTGGAATAAATACCTGCATAAGGCCCTGGTTTCAATTCCCAGCACAAAAAAAAAAAAAAAAAAAAAAAAGGGAATAAATACCAAGAGGCAAAAATGCTTGATTGTACGGTGAGATTATTTTAGCTTCTCTAGAAATTGCCATAATCTCTTCCAGACTGGCACTACCATTTTGCATTCTCAATAGCACTGAATGGGAGTTCCACTCATTCCTCATCCTCGTGCAAATTTGGTATTGTGTTTGGGGATTTTAGCCTAGATGTAGTATTTCCCTTCCTTTTTTCCTTTAAATGATATCTAACTTTTATTATGACCTCTTTTACCTGTGATCTTTTAAAAATTCTGTCATTAATGATTTCTAAGTGTACAGAATTTCCTGTTGCTGTTTACCGGAATTGCATAATTAGAGAATATTCTTGGAGAGGCATCTCTGTAAACTTGCTTTCTTGTCTAGGATGTGGTTGTTTACTTATTCTGAGTTCATATACACTTTAAAAAGATTGCATATTCTGAAATCATGGGGACTTACCTTAGTATATCAAATTAATGACTGAATGAATGAGTTGAGTGTGCCTTTCTCATGCCTGAATCACTGCCTGTTACCATTTGCAATACCTTGAATTGTTGGAGATAAAGATCTTGCATTTTTCAAGCAATTTTCCTCCCAGTCTGGCCTTATGATCAGAGTCCTTCTCCTGAGCTCAGCACAGAGGAGGGGTGTATGGGATTTCCTCAGACTATGTCGGGAAACTGTGGTTTCACCTGCTTCTAGTTACTCCTTAAAGAGCACTGATTGTTTGCCTGGACAACCCATTACCCTGCACTGAGAGGATCTCTCTTTCGGGACTAGATCTTCATTCCCTATATAGTTTCACCTGCTGGACTAGGGTGGAAAATATCCCTACATTTGACATTTCCATGCCACTTTAGTCCATAGAAACTCTTGACTCAGGACAAAGTCCTCTCCAGTGTGCCCCACCCACCTCCTTTCTGTATTTGGCTCTCTAGTTTGAGATTAATATTTATGACTTGTCAATAAATGTAGTGCTTAAAAGTCCAGAGTTCCCATTCCTGACACAGCCATGTCTGTGTTCAGGAGACTTTAAGAGGAATAGTGTTGTTTTCTATTAGCTCATGCTGAGCCTCTCCATGACTCCTGCACCTTGGATGGCTCCTGCACCTTGGATTGTAGTCCTGATCTTCTCTTTGTTTAATCCATCCATCCATCCTTCCTGCTGTCTCACGAGCTTGATCTGGCAGAAATGTCCTTGGTAGTCATGATAATGCTGATTTTCAGTCTCCTCCAGCTGGGGTCAGGTAAGCCATCAAGGTAGGACTGCTCTCTGCCTGTTGAACAATTTGATTTCTTCAACTACAGTGATTATTGGCACAAAGAAATAAGGACATCTTTGTTATTTGCATCCTCTCTGCTTCTCCTTACTTCCTGGCTTTATTTACCATTCCCAGGGTCTCTGGGGGGATGGAGAGTGTGAATGACTCAGGCACTGTGGAAATAATTATGGCAGCCCAGAAATAATGAAAAAAGATAGCTGAAGAGAAACAATGGCAATAGGAAGGGGACACACTAAAGATGTTAAGATGAATAAATTTAATGTGTCTAAGATGGACTGTGGGAGTTTAGTATAAGAGAGGTCTCTAGTAGAGCACCCAGGTGTCTGACTTGGTTGCCTGAGTGCAATTAGACACTTTTTAGGGTTTTTGAGGGGAGAATAATGTGTCCAACAGTGAGCATGCTGAGTCGGAAATACTTGTGGTTATAGAAGCAGAGGAAGGAATGGGTCCAGGCCTTTAATTGAGAAATCAGTTGGAACCTGGCATGTTCTTGTGTTGCCTTCCACCTTGAATGAACATATTCCAGAGGGCAATATATGCCCTCAATAGAGAGGAATAAGCCAGGTTCTGGAGGGGAGCTGCCAGTGGGCAGGATAAGTTCCCATTCTACTGCAGGGTGATTCAGAGTTGGGCAGTGAGGAGCAGGGCCTCAGGATTTGCTACTTCATGTCAGAGGATGGTCAGAAATCATCCTGAATAGTCACATTATATTTAATAAGACTTTTTTTTGCTGTGCTGGGGATTGAACCCAGGGACTTGTGCTTGCAAGGCAAGCATTCTACCAACTGAGCTATGTCCTCAGCCCTTAATAAGACTTCTTGAAAATGCATGATAAAATACATTTTGTAATGTTTCATAAAATATTTAAAGAAACAATTGAACAAAAAATGTGAAAATTCACCTATTTGGGTATTTACATGTAGTCTCACTTGGCCTCTGTTGCACATGCACACATGACACATGGATGCATGCATATCATGGTAAACACATATGAATTTACCAAAAGATATTCCCAAGGGAGTTATATATAGAGAGGTTGAAGGGAGTGTTCTTCCATAGTTTAGGGACTGTCTAAGAATAAATCTATTCAATATAGCATGGAAAGTGTGTTCTGCAACAGGAATTTGCCTAAATGATCATTAAACAGATCATTAAAATGATCATTAAACAGACTATGAAAGGAAATAAAATGGCACTCACCATTCATCCTTATAACCTTTATTTCTGGAGCCCATACTTTTTGTTGGGCATGGTGCTGGACCCAGGGGATGCTGTGCTGAGCAAAACACGCAGGTCCTGTTCCTTGGAGCTGAGAATTGTGCAGTGGAGACTCACAAAAAACAATTACTCACCATACTTGAAACAAGATGATCAAATTTAAGGTGAGGATAAAGCTGTACCAAAGAAAATATCAGCAAAATGAAGGTATGTATATTAGCTCAGTCTACCATTACAAATACCATAGACTTGGTGGCTCAAACAAGAGAAATTTACTAAATGCTATGGAGGTGAGAAGTCCAAGATCAAGATGTCAGCATATTTAATTTCTGGTGTGGGCTGTCTTTCTGGTTTACAGATAGCTACTGTGTCCTCACATGGCTGATCCTCTGCACACTTGCACAGAGAGAGAGAGAGAGACAGAGAGAGAGAGAGAGAAAGAGAGAGAGAGAGAGAGGCAGGAGAGGAGAGGGAGAGAGAACATTCCAACATCTTTCTTGCTATTTTAAGGACACCAATCTCATTGGAAAAGGCCCTGCCCTCATGACCTAGTCTAATCCTAATCACATACCAAAGGCCCCATCTCCAAATACCATCACATTGGAGATTAGCTACAAGAGATTATTTGGGCAGGGGAACACAATTCTATCAATTACAGAAATACATGTTGATAAAACATTAGAAGTACCATTTTAAAGCCAAAATTATAAGGTGGAAAAATTATCAAAAAGTGTAAAAGATGCACTGCATGGAAGGAATATGTCACAACATAAGTGCATCAAAGAACCAACCTCTGAAATAAAAATGACAAATTTTCCTTGTCAAAGTGTCTTACATGTCTTTCAGAATTTTGCAGAATAAGGAAGTGCAAATAAATCTTTATAGGCAGAGAACATATATTCCTCTAATTGTATCAACAAAATATTCACAAAATGAGAAAGCCAATGACTGCAAGATAGAGATTTAATCACCTCATACTACTCTTCTAGGTCATTGAAAAAAGGGTGCTCTTTGTATTTTTACCAAGGAAAATGGAAAAAAGTACTGTTTTGAGTTTTAATTGAGGTAGATGACTAAAGGAAAGAGAATGTGGGTATATACTCTTTTCTAGGGAAAAGGTCTGCTTTTGGAAAGTACCCCTCATGCATCTGGATAACTTACTTAGTCTCTTTGTGACATGATTTTTTCACTTTGAAAATGGAAATATCAATAAAATTCACCTCTCAGGCTTTGGGAACCAAATAAATGATATGGATAGGTTCTGTCAAATGTAGGGATATGCAGATAGGTCTCTGGGCTTAGAAAGGAGATCATGATGAATGTTCCACCTTCATGCACATCACCACCCTGAGTATGTTCTGCTCAGTCATCTCTTGTGTTTACTCCCACAGGCCAGTGGCAAGTGATTGGGCCAGATAAACCTGTCCATGTGCAGGAGGGAGAGGACACAATCTTCACCTGCTTCCTCCTTCCTGAGACAAATGCAGAGGCCATGGAAGTGAGGTTCTTCAAGGATCAGTTCTCTGGTGTGGTCCATCTCTACAGGGATGGAAAAGACCAGAAATACATGCAGCTGCCAACCTATCAAGGAAGAACTGTGTTGATGAAGGGCTCCATTGTAAATGGGCATGTCTCCCTGAAACTAATGAAAGTCACTTCCTCAGATGCTGGCCTGTATGGATGCTGGTTCCGCTCCCAGACTTACGACCAGAAGGCCACTTGGGAGCTGCAGGTATCAGGTCAGTTGCTTATTCTGAAAACTCATGACTTCATTCTCATAAAAATGTCCTGAACTTTACAGTTTGTTAAATCAGAAGATTTTAAATCCAGAATTATTTATTTAGAAAATAGCATGCTACACTATCAGTTTATTCATTTGTGTGCATAATTATGTCATTTTATCCTATGTTCAGATTCATGAAACCATCCCATCAACTATTTAATTACCACAAAGTCCTCCCTCTGCTACCCTTTCAGTTACACTCACCCTCCTCCATCCCTACCATCTACCTCACTTGGCAATGATTAATCTGTTTTCCATTTCCATAATTTTGTTTTTCAAGAGTGATATAAAAGTAGAATTATACAGTATATGACCTTTTAGGATCAGATTTTTCTGTTCAATCTCATGCTCTTGAGATTCTTTCAAGTTGTTGCTTTTATCAACTTTTCTTCCTTTTATTGCTGAATAGTATTATCAGATATGGATGCACCATAACTTGTTCAACCACTCATCCATTGAAGGAGTGGGTTGGTTATTTCTATTTTTAGTTTATGATAAATTAAGATATTATGAACATTTGTGCATAATTTTTTTGTACAGATGTAAGTTTCATTTTGGGAGGAGAAATCCCCAGGAGTGTAATTGCTGGGTTATAAAAGTGCATGTTTAGTTTTAAAAGAAATTGCAAAACTGCTTTCTGGAGTGAATGTTCTATTTTTACATTCCTACCAACAATGTGTGAGTTTTCTAGTTTCTTCTCAACAGCATTTGGTATTCATTACATATATATATATGTATATATATATGTATATATACATTCATTACATATACGTATATGTAATGAATGTGTATATATATATGTATATATATATTAATTTTAGCTATTTTAATTTTCTCAACTTTGGTAATCTTTTTGAAGAAACAATTTTTGGTTTCACTTATTTTTTCTCTATCATTTTTATTTTTTGTTTAATTAACTTCAGTCCTGATCTTTAATGTTTTCTTTCTTAAACTGGTTTAGGGGTTAATTTGCTTTTCTTTTTCACATTCCTTAAGTTGTAAGTCTTAAGGAAATCTAACTTCATTTAAGTGTAAGCCTTTATAGCTCTATATTTCATCCTCAGCATCATTTTCTTTGTGTCCTATCAGTTTTGGTATGTTGTAGCTTTGTCTCTGTTATCTCCAACATGTTCTCATTTCCTTTGTGCCTTTTTCTGGACCTCTTGGTTTTTTAAGACTGTGTTAAATCCCACAATTTTCAGAATTTCCAGTTTTCCTTGGGATTTTATTTTTTTTCAAATTTTATGCCATTGTTTCAGAAAAGGTGACATGTATTTTTAAAAATCTATTGTGACATACTTTGTATTGTGTATCCCAGAAAATACCCCACGTGCACTTGAGAAGAATGTAGTCTATGGTTGGGTGGAGGGTTCTAAATGGCTTTAAATTTTATTGCTTTCATGTGTTGGTCAAGTCTTTTATTTTCATATTTATCTTCTATCCAGTTGTTTTGTCAACAATTTAGCAGGGTAATGAAGTCCTCTACTAAAATGTAGAACTAACTATTCCTCTCTTCATTTCTGCCATTTTTTGTTTTGTACGTTTCTGTGATCTGTTATTTTAAGTGCATATATGCTTATATTTGTTACATCTTCTCTGTGTAGAACCTGTTATTTTTATATGATATCCATATTTGCATCATGTTTTGATTTACCATCTACTTTGTCTGATGTTAGTAGAGCTCCTTGCTCTCTCCTGGTTCCTGTTTGCCTAGAATCCTTTTGTCTATATCTCACTTGCAACCCATATGTGTCCTTACACGAGAGTCTCTTATAGATGGCATCTAGCTGGATTGTATTTTTAAAAATTTATTCTGCGAATATCTGCCTTCTGATTGGAACATTTAACCATTCGCATTTAAAGTTATAGTAATAAGGAGAGACTTCTATCATTTAGATATTTACATTCTATATGTCATAGATTTTGTTCCTCATTTCCTATATGGAATCTCCTTCTTTCCTTCCTTCCATTTATTTATTTACCAGGGATTAAACCCAGGGGCATTTACCCACTGAGTCACATCCCCAGCCCTTTTTATTTTTTAAGTTGCATGTGCCACTACTTTTGGCTCATTTTTGCTTTAATGAGTTATAGGAATACCTGGCAGCTCAGCTCTCTCTCCACATCAGTTGACTTTCTGAAAATTTCCTCATTGGAAGGGCCTCTATCTTATTCACATCTTCATATTTAGTGCTTAGAAATATCTAAGCATGTAATAAATGCATATTAACTGAACAAATGTCACACAGGGTTTACAGGTGTGTTATAAGGGTATGTGTGTGCATAAGACAAAAACAAGGGGATGAGAGTTATGACTATGGGATTGGTGGACCTGGATCAGAACAGCTGTGGCCTTGGGATATTATCTTCATTTTCTTCTTTTCCTTCTTTTCTCCCCAGCACTGGGCTCAGCTCCTTTCATTTCTATAATGGGATTTGTTGATAGAGGCATCCAGCTCCTATGCCAGTCCTCAGGTTGGTTATCCCAGCCCACAGTGAAGTGGAAAGACCCACTGGGACATGATTTATATTCAGACTCCAAGGTAACTGCTGACAGACATAGTCCATTTGATGTGGAGTCCTCATTTATAGTCCAGGAGAATATTGGGAGCGTATCATGCTCCATTCAGCACCCTGACCTGAGCCAAGAGATGGAATCCAGAGTGTGGATAAGAGGTGAGAAGGGAGAGAAAGATAGGAGAGGGGTGGATGCTTGGGTAATCCAGAGGGAGAATAAGACTTCCGTTTCTGATTCTTGTTTAATATTGACCAGTTTTAATGATTCATTTTGAAAGTCAAGGTTGATGAGATATAAACAATAAAATAATAACTAGGCACAGGGGCACATACCTGTGATCCCAGTCTCTTAGGGGGCTGAGCCAGGAGGATTGCAAGTCTGAGGCCAGCCGAGGCAATTTAGTGAGACTGTGGTTTAGGGCCTTCTTAGCATGTGTCTCTTGGTTCAATCCCCAGAACTGAAATATAAAAATAATAATAATAACAACAACAATAACAACAGGTAGAAACAGAATTGTTTAGAATTCCAGAGAAGTAGGATTGAGTATTTTCATTACTACATGATCAGTATGTGGTGCACCCCTCCAAATTCAACTCTTAAAAAACTTATGAGTTTGTGCTAACTCTAAGAACAAGGGGAAAGTTTACTTTTCACAAGTATATTAATTTTTGAGAAAATATATTTTCATTGCCTTATGGAACTGAGTAAAAATTTTAAAAATGTAGATTAGATAGTTTCATGAAGATTTTAAAAGAATAGGTTAATTCATGTAGATCCAACTATGTCAGTAATTACTACGCAAAAGGTCCTAATTTGCCAGTTAAAAGAGAAAGAACATACATTGATTTTTTTAAAAAAATCCCAGTTGTTGCAATTCATAAAAAAAAAGTCTAATACATGTGAACTAATAACTGAAGGGAAAACATCAAATAGTAATAATGAAAGGCATACCATCCTAAATACATTAGTGTCAACAAAAGAAAAAGGGGAGAGTTTTAAGATGGTGGAATAGATTCCTTAATGTGAATCAAACTGCATTCATTGTTCAGAAGTTATTAAAGAGTCCATGCAACTCTTTTTCAGAGACATTTTTCCAGCCTTCACCTTGGCGCCTGGCTTTCATTTTATTGGGATTAATCTGCTTTATTTTAAGTGTTGGGATTATTGCAATGAGGATATCTTTTCCCAAATACCAGGGTAAGTGAGAGATAAAATCATGGGCCTTTAGCTTACTCATGGTTCCAGGGATGCTCCTGTGTGCCTCGGAGTCTCTTCTTCCATCTACAGGCTTCAGGAACCCATCACCTGGGCCACTGGGACCACATTCCTCATTCTCCTCCAGGCTAGCTGACGATGGCTCCCTGGGAAAATGCCAGCCAATGACAGGCCCCTCCTTTAGTAGAGACAAAAAATAAAAGAATGAATGATTTGCATTACTATAAAGCTTACACAAATTTCTAAGAACATCAGAAAGAGTCTGATGTTGAAAACACTTCCTAAGCAAGGAAAATAAAGAGATTGATGAGATAAAAGAATATTCATTCTCAATAAGAGTTTAAGCCACAAGAAACAATTTTGTCCTCTGTAGGGGTGACACTGCTGACTGCCATAATCCCATGTCCCTCTTCCAGCTGTCTTCTTGATATATTCCAGATAGAGACACTCAGGGCACAATGGGAGAGTTCTAGGAGAACCTTGAACTTCAGCTCACAGATCTTCCCACTTAAGCAAGGAGACAAGGTTGTGTTTATACCTTGCATACTCTTGAATTGGTCACTAAATGCTCTATTTTTGTTTCAGGGAAAGTATTGGCAGAATTGGGTAAGTGTCTTTTTGTCCTCCTGAGTCCTCTCTATTCTATAGTTTGAGCTGTCTGTGTTGTCTTTGCTCCTGTCTGGAAAGGAAGCATGTGAAGGATAAGGACAGCAGCCATTTCCCTCTCCATCTATTAACAAATTTGTCTCCCAGATATGTGGGGTGATAGGCTGTACATCAGAGTCTGGAAATGCCCAATTTTTTTAGAGAAAATTTTGTCTGTTGATACATTTTTAGAGAGAGAAACTGTAGATTTCATGAACTCTCTGAGGATATGCAAACTCTGAATGGTAAAGAAACCACCATTTCCTCTGACCTGATGCTTTGAGCCTTTATACAGGCTTTCATTGACTACTGAATATACTTATTTTTATGATATAAAAACTTCAGGAAAATAGTTAATAATGTTATCAAATGCAGAGGCTTCCACCCACACTCTCCCTTCATTCCTGTTATATAATTTCATGCTTTTCTCTTTTTTGTTTCCAGAATGGAGAAGGAAGCAGATACAGGCAGGTGAGAAAAGCTATTACTCCCCACCCACCATTTCCCCATTCACCTTCCCCTTCCAAGCCCCTAACTTATAAATTCACTTAACCTAAGGTTCATCAGGACTCACAGAGCCAAATTTGTGATGGGGACCTTGAAATTGTGTACTAATACAAAAGTTGTATATTTTGTAGTGAGGCCCCATAGCCTTCATTGGATCTCAGGTGGTTCCATGATACCGATAAAGGTTGATCACTCTTGGTTGCTCCTCCCTTTCATGCCTCCTGCTCTCCATGTAATCACTGACTTGTACATTTCATCTTCTTATTTTCAGAATTGAGAGAGTACCAGAAATATACAGGTAACAATGCCACAGGGGGCTGGTCAAGGTACAGTTTCAGGTGGGTGTAGAAGGTGTCAGATATGCAGTCCATTCAACTTGCTGATGAATGATCCGTGATACTGCTATCCACCCCAAACTGCAGCTTCCCCCAGACACACTTCAAACAGAGGTGTAGGAAGGGAGAGGGCAGGAATTTGGATATACAGTTTGAAAGTTTCAGGCAAAGTAAAGAATTGAGAATTTAGGTCATTAGTGAATGACAGGATTCTGGGCAGCAGGGGAAAGAATTGCGTTAGGACCAGGAAATGGTGAGGAGAGATCCTAATAGTGGATTCATTTGAGATTTCACAAAGTTAAATAAGAGGCTTATTGGGAAGGACAAAAGTAGGATTGAGGAGATACTGGGGCTGCAATGGAGAGGAGAGAATTGCAGGATGGGCAATGGTCAATGGGGATTCTGGTTCTGGGTCCTCATCTGAACCTACTCTGAACCAATCTGCAGTGAGAGTTCCCTTCTGTGCTCCAATCTAGCACAGTTGGAGTTCCCTTCCCACTAACTCATATTTTTTTGCTCACCCATGTCATAGTGGAGGTGACTCTGGACCCAGACACAGCTCATCCACAGCTCTACATCTCTGATCTGAATACCATAACATATAAGGAAGATTTCCAAAGTGTGACCTACACAGAGAAGAGATTTAAGAAGGAGTGTGTGGTAGCTTCTCAGGGTTTCCATTCAGGGAAACATTACTGGGAAGTAGATGTGGGAGACAATGAAAATTGGTTCTTGGGAGTGTGTCAGGATGATGTGCCTAGGAAGAAAACATTTTTTTTCTATATCCATCAAAATGGGATATTGGGTCCTTACAAAGAAGGAAGATAATATGTTTTTCATATTCAATCCCCATAAAAGTCAGATCTTCCCCTGTACACCTGTTACAAGAGTGGGTATCTTCCTGGATTATGAGGGTGGAATCATCTCCTTTTTCAATGTAAATAATCAGTCCTTCATTTACACCTTGACAAGTCAGTTTAAAGGTTTATTGAGGCCATTTATCATGCTTCAGCCCAAAAAGAATAAAAATATGACTCCCATAGTCATCAATCCAGTTTCTCAGAGGTCAGAGAGAAAAGCCTCTTTTCAAATGACCCCCATACCCCCAAACACAAACCAAGAGCCTCTTGCACAGGTGACCACACCCCTCCACTCCAAGAACAATCCTCAGAGGGAATCATACCGCACACTCTCCTTTAGGCTGCTAAGATTTCTCTCTGGATTCCAGAGCCTCCCAGCAGACAGCAGTGATGGCTTCTAGATGAGGGGAGATTGGTCTACTATGTGGGAGTCATGGCCACCCTGAGTGGGGACAGAATAAGGCTAACATTGAATTTTGTGACAACTCCATTGACCTTGATAAGTTTGATAAGTCACACCCTCTCTCGCTCTTTATCAACTAGTCAGGAACAGTGACCCACCTCAGTTGTCATAAGCAAGACTAAAGAGACAGTGAATGTGAATCACACTCTTATCTTCTTGATGGTAGAGTGTTTGCTGATGATCTTCTCTATACAGGCATACCTCATAGATGTCGTGGGTTTGTGTCCAGATCACTGCAACAAAGCAAATAATTCAATAAAGCAAATCATATGAAGTTTTTTCCCAGTAAATATAAAAGTTATGTTAGAGCCATGTCAGAGTTATCATAATACTGAACCTCAAACTATAATACAGAGTCTTAGTAACAAAACTGGCATGGTATTGGCATCAACATAGACATGATGACTAATGGAGTAGAATAGAACATACAGAGACAAACCAACATAAATACAGGTATCTGATACTAGACAAAGATGCCAAAAATATACATTGGAGAAAGATAGCTTTTTAAACAAGTCATTCTTGGAAAACTGGATATCCTTATGTAGAAGAATGACCCCATTCTCTCATCCTGCACAAAAAGAGAGTGAAGTTGAAGTGAATCAAAGATATAGGAATTTGATCAGAAACTCAGAAACTGTTAGAAGAAAATATGGACCCAACATTCCAACATGTTGGTATGGGAACAAACTTCATTACTAAGACTCCTAAAGTGCAAGAAACAAAAATAAAAATTTAAGTGGGACGACACCAAATTAAAAATCATCTTCACAGCAAAGGAAGCAATTAAGAGAATGAAAAGAGAGTCTATAAATGGGAGAAGATATTTTCTACCTGCTTCTCATATAGGGCATTAATATTACAATATATAAAGAACCCAAAAAATTTAACATAAAAAGCAAATAACAATTAATAAGTGGGCAAAAGAACTAAACAGATACTTCTCAAAAGAAGAAATACAAATGAGCAACAAATATATAAAATAATATTGAACATCTCTAGAAATTATGGAAATGCAAGTCAATAGTACATTGAGAGGGGAGTGAGGAGCAGGTGGGGGGTGTGGGAGTGGGAAGGATGGTGGAATGAGACAGACATTATTACCTGATGTACATGTATGCTTGCATGAACAGTGGGACTCTACATCGTGTACAGCCAGAGAAATGAGAAGTTGTGCTCCATTCATGTACAATGAGTCGAAATGCATTCTTCTGTCATGTACAACTATTTACAACAAATTTAAAATTTTTTAAAAAACTATATTGAGATTTCATATTACTCTAGTCAGAATGCAATTATCAAGAATACAAAGAATACTAAGTGTTGATAAGGATATGGGGAAAAAGTAAATTCATACATTGTTAGTGGTATTGTAAATTAGTGAAACCACTCAGGAAAGCAGTGTGGAAATTCCTCAAAACTAGGAGTGGAATCCCCATATGGTCCAACTATCTCACTCCTCAGTTTATATACAAAAGTTCTAAAATCAGCATTCTATAGGGATGCATTGACATCAATATTTATAGCAGCACAATTCACATTACCAAGCTATGGAAACAACCTAGTGGCCTTCAACCAATGAATGGATAAAGAAAATGTGGTATATACACACAATGGAGAAGTTCTTAGCATTAAAGAAGAATGAAATTATGACATTTGCTGGTAAATGGATGGAGGTGGTGAATATCATGCTAAGTGAAATAAGCCAATCCTCCCAAAACAAATTCTGACTGTTTTCTTTGATATACAGATGCTAATTCACAATGGGGGCCTAGGGAAGAATAGAGCTACTTTAGGTAGAGGGGAGTAAAGGGAGGGGGTAGGGGATAGGAAGGGTAGCAGAATGAATCAGACATTATTATCCCATGTACATATATAACTGTATGACTGGTGGGATTCTACATCATGTATAACAGAAGAATGAGAAATTATACTCCATTATGTATTCTACTGTCATGTATAACTAATTAAAACAAAACAAAAGAAAAAACATCTACTCGCATGTGGGACAACTCAGAAAAGTATAATGAATGGATAGAGCCTACTGTATAATAAAAATGTTATGAGTAGTTGCTGTTTGTGAGAAATTGACTTGTTAAAAAAAGTCAAAATGCTGGGCATTGTCCAGAAAAATGTAACAGATTTATTTACAATTGTAATAAAGTTTAAACATTGAAACCTGTTTACTAAAACATACTTTCATTAATGCTTTATGTCCCTGCATTTACATTAAAAACTCACAAATGAAATGCAAAAACTGCAAATGCCTGATTTCTATTTCCTCATTTTCCACTTCTAATCATATGCTTAAAACCTTTTGACTCACATATACACACAAATATTCAGAATTACCAGTAACAGAAAGAGAATTTTTGTTGTTTAGAATTAAATGTTTCCCATTGTAGTGGATTCTTAAGCACTTGTGTGATGTGCCAGCTGTATGTTTGGGTGTAATTGTTACACATTTGTTACACACTTGGCATGGTTAGTATACAGATTGGTGTCTTCAAAAAGGCCAAACAGGTAGGCCTCAATTGTCTCTGGCAAAGCACCAACCTCTGTGCTCTGGAAGCACAGATCTGTTCTGAAGAACTGGAAAATTTTTCAACTAGACAACGGAAAGAGGAGTTGGAAAATCAGAATTTCAGTAAACTAAATTCAGTCTAATTTCACAGAGGGCCACAATGCGAGGTTTGTAAGGATGAGTGTTCTTCACTTTTCCAGTAGAGGGCACACTTGTGACCGGCCTATTTAGCCAGTTGCTTCCTGGGCGTTTACCAGCCATAGGTGGATTTGTGGGCAGCTGGCTCTGTGGGAGCCCTGGCACAAGGGTACAAAGATCACTTAACTGACCCTTTCTTCTTCCTCCTGAGCTCAGTGATTTAGAGGCAATTGTGGCATTAGAGAGGGACTGTGGTGTGTCAGTGGCTGTGAACACAATTCTTCATCCTTGTTTCATTCTGTATGTTATAATTTTTCAGTTCTGTTAGACCCTTGTGTTATTTAAAATTGTCTTCTTATAAGCATAAGAGGTGATGGACATGTTAACTTGATTTACTCATTTCACAATGTAAATATATATCAAAACATAGCATTGTGCCCTATAACTATACAAATATAATAAGTTAATTAAAAACAAAACTATTGTTCACAGTATATAGTTCATAGGATTTTTCTATTTTTAATGATACAACCTTAGTTGTATCATTGTTAGAGAATGTTTTTGTGGTGGTATTTGCAAAAACTTGTGTGCTGGTCTAGTAGTCACTTTATGAGTTTCCATGAATTGGAAAGACTGTATACTCTCTAATTGTGGATGCCCTGGCTTAGCTAACCTAATGAATGAATGAATGAGTGGGTCTTTGCCTTTCACACATCCCTGAATCTGCCTGGGCACTTTTCCTAACACCTAGATCCTTGAAGACCAGGGCCCTGTCTTGTTCTAGCAAGCTGTTTCCCATCAGACTTTCTAATCAGAGTCCTGGCCATAAACTGAAGGTAAAAGAGAAGCAGACAGGTTTACCTCATGCTTTGCCAGGAAATGTTGGTATGAGATACTCCTCATAAGTCCTCATCACTGACTGTCTTCCATTATTTTGTGCTGGGATGACCTCTCCTTCAAGAATATATCTCTATTACCCTCCATTCATATAGCTCTATCTGCCAGACTGGAATAGAAAATATCCCTGTATCTGACTTTACCATGCCACCCAGGGTATAGTTTTGACCCAGAACAAATCTCCTTTCAGTTAGCCACACCCAACTTTTTTATATTTGCTTCACTGGTCTGAGATAGATGTTTATGACCTGCCAGTAAATACAGAGGTTCGAAGTCCAGCGTCCAGCTTCCGTGTCAGGGAGACTCTAAAGAGAACAGTGCAATGTGCCATTGGCTCATGCCAAGATTCTCCATGACTCCTGAATCTCAGATTAATGCTTGATCTTCTCTTCTAATTCATCATTTATCCCTACTATCGTCTTTCCAGAGCAAGACCTCAATCCAGCACAAATATCCATGGCCCTCTTGCTCACATTGGTTCTCAGTCTCCTTCAGCTGGGGTCAGGTAAGCCATCCAGGTGAGACTGCTCTTTGTCCACATATTGTTGAACAATTTGATTTCTTAAGCTATAATGACTATTGGCACAATGGGATGAGGGATCTTTATTATTTGCATCCTTACGGCTTTTCCAAGGCTCATATACCAATTCCAGGGGCTGTGGGAAGGTGAGCAGGCACTATGCAAGGTATTATAGTATCTGATAATTAATGGGAGTAGGTGGCTGAAGAGAGGCTGCAGTAGTGAATTCACACTAAGAATGTTAAAACCAGTAATAAAATGATTGTCTTGGATGGGTTGTGAGGATTTAGGTTGGAAAAGTCTCTAGTTGAGTAGCCAGAGTTCTGAATGCCTGGGTGGAGGGAGTTACTGTTCAGGATCTTTGAAGGGGGAGAAGCAATGTGTCTAGCTGTGAACTTGCCGATTTAGAAATACCTGTGGTTATGGGGGAAGGTTTCCAGATACTTAAGTAAGGAATAAGCCGGAATCTGACATCTGGGAAGAAATATACTCTTACTCTTCCTTCCAGTTACACATAGCCTGGTGCTTCCGATGTTGAGTAACTGATAAAATTCTCAGAGAAAGCTGGAGGCTGGATCAAGACAAATCTCTAGATACTCAGTGTCTAGAGATACCAAATATCTATGCTCACCTTCTATATGTTTAAAATACAAAAATATTGATGCTAAAATTTTAAAAACTCCAGTTACATGGAAATTCAAATTGGGACCTATTTTGTCTCTAAAATATATGCATGTGTCACAAACATTAATATGCATATGTCATGAATGAATACATGTGAATTAGTGAAGAAGTTCCCCCAAGAAGGTGTGAACATAGACGCCGAAGAGGATTTTAAGAAATGAGGATAGGCAAGGAGCTGTGTTCAGGTGCAGCAGCACATACCTGTGCTACATGGGAGAATGAGTCAGGAGGCTCACAAGCTCGAGGTCAGCCTCAGAAACTTAGGAAGACCCTGTCTCAAAAAAAATTTAAAAAGACTGAAGATGTACTTCAGTGGTAAAGCATCCATGAGTTCAATCCCCGTACAAAATAAAAAGAAGGAGGGAAGGAGGGAGGGAGGGAGGCATAGTTAGAGGGTGGGAGGAAGGGAGGGAGAGAGGCAAAGAGGGAGGGAGGGAGGGAGGAAGGAAAGAAGGAAGGAAGGAAGCAAGGAAGGAAGGATGAGTAGTGAAGCAGGTGGTCAGAGAGGAGACTGTGGGTATAGAAGGTGTGCATTTAGAATTAGTCTCTCATGACTCTTGATAATTTGCATAGGCTTTCTAAAACATGCCTTTTACATCTTGAAAGGGGGAACAGTAATGCACACCAGGGCTGGGCATATAA
>JAJEJO010001111.1:240160-252496 GCA_020662805.1 Glaucomys volans
ACAAAAGTCAAAAGCATCAAAAAGTAACTTTGAAATAATGCACATTCACAGGATGTTTGAAGACCTAGTGAAATAACTGATGTGGAAGTATTCTCTCAAACGTGGGGGATACATAGATGCAAGAACTGAGCTTAGGAAGGAGATCATGATGAATGTTCCACCCACATACATCACCAGCCACTCCTGCCCTGAGTAGAGTATATTGACATGAATTTTCCTAAGTTCTCTCTTGTGTTTCCTCCTATAGGACAATGGCAAGTGGTGGGGCCAAACAAGCCTGTCCAGGCCTTGGTGGGGGAGGACACAATTTTCTCCTGCTTCCTCTCTCCTGAGATAAATGCAGAGGCCATGGAAGTGAGGTTCTTCAAGGATCAATTTTCTGCTGTGGTCCATCTCTATAGGGAAGGAGAAGACCAGAAACATATGCAGATGCCAGCCTATCAAGGGAGAACTGTGTTGGTGAAGGACTTCATAGCAGATGGACATGTCTTCCTGAGGCTGAAGAACGTCACTCTCTTGGATGCTGGCCTGTATGGGTGCTGGTTCAGCTCCCAAACACATGACCATGAGGCCTTCTGGGAGCTGCAGGTGTCAGGTCAGTTGCTTATTTCAGAGAACTCGTAACTTAATTATCCAGTAGAACCATTCTGGATTTTAGCAGTTTTAACAGTTAAATGAGGTGATTTTAAATCTCAGTTCATTTAGTTAGAAGACAACAGCTTATGTGAGAGTGTGTGCACAATTACATGTCATTTTATACCTTGCAGATTCATTTAACAACCTCCACACCAAGATATAGAATTATTCCCTCACCACAAAATCTTCCTCTGCTATCTTTTATAGTTACACTCATCTTTCTCCCCTTCCTAATTGACCCAAACTGTGGCAACAACTAATATATTTTCCATCTCTATAATTTTGTCATTTCAAGAATGTTATGGAAATTGAATTGTACATTATGTAACCTTTTGAGACTGAATATTTTCACTCACCATCATGACTACCAAGTTGACTTATGGATTTTTTGTTTCTTTTATGTCTGAATAGATTCCAAAGTACAGACATGCCAAAATTTAACCATTCACCTATTGAAAATCATTTGGATTGTTTCCAGTTTGGGATTATTACAAATAAAGCTTCTGTGAGTTGGTGTATAGACTTTTGTGTGGATATAAAATTTCATTTCTCTAGAATAGATGTCCAGGAGTATGACTGCTTGGTTATGTGTGTTCAGTTATTTTTTAATGAAGTTGCCAAATTATTTCCCAGAGTGGCTATTTTACATTCCTACCAGTAATGTATGAGTGATCCAGTTTCACCAAATCTTACCAACATCTTATGTATAACAATATGTATATATTTATATATACATATTACATTTTTTCTGTATTTGGAATGTATCTCTAATGCCTCTTGATAACTTACATAGGCTTTGTAAAACATGGCTTTTACATCTTGAAAGTGGGAATATTAATATTGCACAGCAGGTTGGGGGTGTAGCTCAGTGGTAAAGCACTTGCCTAGCATTTGTAAGGCCCTGGGTTAGATCCCCAGCATAAAAAAAGGAAGGAAGTGTAGGGAATCAAAACTTATATGCTACAGGTGTTCTTGCAAACAAGACACCTTGTAGTCCTTGGTGGAATCTGCCTGCAAACAGGATTTCCTACCAAGAGGGAAATCAGGAGTTTTAAATACAGGTGCTCTTACAAACTAGGGACTTTGTAGTCCTTGGTGGGAATTGCCTGCAAACAGGATTTTCTGCCAAGAGGTCAGAAACAGATAGAGATAACATTGCTTGCAAACAAGAATGTTTCTCTGGCCCTGAGAAAGGACAGAGCTCGAAATGTTTGAGTCTAGGTTAGATTAAGAAACAGTTCAAGGAGTGGTTATCTGGCTGTTGCGGATTGGCCCTAACTGTTGCTGTTGGTGATTTGCCTGCTTTGCCTGGGAATTCATTGCTGTTGGCTTTTTGCCTTCTTTGTCTGCAGGGGTATAAAAGGCTCAAATCATATGTAACAGGGGAGAAAAGGATAGGAGGATATAGAGGATAGAAGGATGAAGAAGAATGGAGAATAAACAATCATTGCATGCTGACCTGTGTCGGAGATTCCTCCTTCCCTCTCTCTCCCTTTCCTCCCTCTCTCCCTCTCCTCCCCTCCCTTTCCTCCCATCCTTTATTTCACTACATCGAAGGAAGGAAGGAAGGAAGGAAGGAAGGAAGGAAGGAAGGAAGGAAGGCACACTCTTAGGATGTTTGAATTGACAGATAACATTGCATGTTTTCATCATGTATAACATGATGATTTGAAATATATTGAACTATACACATACTTCTCATTTATGAGCTAGGAGCACTTAACATCCATGATACTTGCAGTTTTCAAGAACATTATATAGTATAATTAATTATAGCAACTTTAATGTACAATAGAACTTGAAGTTATTTCTCCTATTTAACTATATTTATGTACAGTCTTTGATCAACATCTCCTCTAACCCTAAACATCCCAGCCTCTATTAATTCTAACTCTTTTCTAAACTTCTGTGAGATCAACATTTTCAATTCAACATATGAGCAGGATTATGTGGGGTTTGTCTTTCTGTCTAGCCTATTTTACTTAATATCCTCCAGGCTCATTTATGTTGTCATAAATGACAATATTTCCTTCCCCTTTTCAAGAATTAATTGTGTGTGTGTGTGTGTGAGTGTGTGTGTGTGTGTGTGTGTGTGTGAGTGTGTGTGTGTGTGTCTAACATTTTTCTTTATTCATTCATTCATAGACTCCTAGATCCCTGGTTGGTTCCACAACTCGGTTATAGTGAAAATTGCTGCTGTAAACATGGGAGTCCAGATGTCTGTTCAGACATGCTGATTTCACTTACTGTAGACATACACCCAACAGTGGAACTGATGGCTCACGTGGTAGTTCTCTTTAATGTTTTTGAAGAGCCTCTCTACTGTTTTTCATAAGGATCTACTAATTTACATTCCCATCAATAGTGTATAAGGATTTCTTTACAACAACCTCACCTACACTTATTTTCTTTTGTCTTTTTGTTTTTGTTTTTGTTTTTGTTTTTTTTTTTCAGTGCTAGGGATTGAAGCCAGAGTCTTATGCAGGCTAGGCAAGTGCTCCAGTCATGAGTTACACCCCTATTTTTCTGTTATGGTTTGAATATTAGTTATTCCCCAAAAGTTCCTTTTAATGCAGAAATATCCAGAGGTGTCATGATTGAATTGTGACAACTGTAAATTAGATCAATCCTTCCTAGTTTGGACTGACTGAGTGGTAACTGTAGGCAGGTGGGGCATGGTTGGAGGTGAGGCATTAAGTGAGGTATATTTTCTCTGCAGCCCCTTCCTCTATCTCTCTCTCCTCCCCCTCTCTCCCCCCTTCTCCCCTCCCCCTTTCTCTTTCCCCAACTCCCCTGCTTCCTCTCTCCCCTTGGGGAGAAATGGCTGCCATGAGGGAAGCCATTTCCACTTCTGAGTCCTTCCCCCATAATGTGCGGCCTCACTGTGAGCCCAGAGTTATGGAGTCTGAAATCATCTATAAACTGAAGCCTCTGAAAACATGAGCTCCAAATAAACTTTTCCTCCTCTAAGTTGTCCTTGTTGGGTATTTTAGTCACAGTGATGAAAAGTTACCTAAAACAGAAATTAGTACCAAGAAGTAAGGGCATTACTGTGACTTATCTGACCATGCAGTTCAGAAGCTTTTGGAGTTTGTTTGAAGGAATTTTGAAGTTTGGAGATGCAAACTGGAAAAGCTTTAGGATATTGTACATGGAGCTTAATGGATGATTCTGGTGGGAATCAGAAGACCAAGCTGTTTACTGTGCTTATGAGGTTCCAGAGGGAAATGAGGACTTTACTGGGGAATTGGACTAGAGCCACTGGTGTTATATTTTAGCAAAGAACTTAGCAACATTTCACCCATGTGCTGAGACTTCATGAGGCTGAATTTTAAAATGATGGACTAATTAGTCTTGTGGAGGAAGTTTTTAGGCAGCACAGCATTCAGTCCATGGCATGAATACTGCTGGACGATTCTAGCCAGGTTTACCATGAGAATCAAGGGCAAAAAAAAAAAAAAGAATAAAACAGAGATAAAGGATTTTTAAAACTTGCAGGTTGGCCAGAAAAGTACACGTAAAGCTAGGAACAAGGAAGTCATACTTTTTGAAAAGGATTACAGCCCTTAAAGAGAGGCTAAGTACTTTTTGCAGAGATAAAAGAAAAGATGCCTTGAGGGCATGTCAAAAATTTGCAAGATCACACCCACTACAGGCTCCATGCTACATAAAATTGTATATATACCCATTTTGGGGGCTATTATCTCTTCCTTTATGCAAGGGACTATTTCATGAGTGTCTTTATCCTGGGAAACCTAGGTTGGGCTAGTATCCAGGCACTGATACTTTCACTCATTATATATCCTCAGCTATTCCCAGTATCAGCACTACTTTGAGTGAAACCACTGAACCCTATATACTGCATTCCCTTCAGAGCAAAGTCATGTACTATTCAACCTTACAAAAAATGAAAAGCTTGTTGATACTGTTTGCCACAGTTTCTCTAATTGAGTTATAAAGATGTAAAATTTTCTCCTTTCAGCTCTTCATTCATTGCCTCCTTTCTGTGCTGCGAAGAGATCAGGGATTGCCTCCTAGTACTGCTGTGCCATCTTCTTGATTCAATTCTTGTCTTTCAGGGTGCCTGTTTATCAGTGAATCCTGGGTTTTCTGAACATAGATGAAGGACTCTAGAAATCTATTATTGTTTATGGATACCTTTTTAGATTCTTTGTCAGATAATTGCAACATCTGATTCATCTCAGTTGTTGTATTCACTGATTGTCTTGTTTTATTCAAGTTGATACTGGATTTTGGTATGATAGGTAACTATATTGAAAACTCAACATTTTGGCCATTATGTTAAGAAAGTCTGGATCTATTTAAAGGATTTCTATTTTGCAGGCAGACCTCTCCTTAGGTTTAGCATTCAGGTTTATCTTAATGATTGTGGCTGAAAGGACAATTTAATTTTCAGAGTTTTTACTGTGCTATTTTGGTCTGTTCAGTTGATTTAGTGGATTTGGAGACTTCAGAAATTTCCTCCCATAACTGCCTGTGTTGGAAGATACTTCAGGTCAGGATCCCTGATAACTCTAGGTGAGGGAAGGGAATCTCTGGCCTCCAGGTACAAAGAACTCATCCCTTGGCCTCTTGTTAGTTGGACTCATGCCATCCCTATGTTGTCCAACCTTGTGTTGTCAACAATCTGGGGAAAAGGTGAGACCAACTGCCCATCTACTTTTGCCGTGGACAGAAGTCATAAATTTCTTAGCTACTGGATTTTCCCTATAGTTCTGGAGTTCCTATCCAGTCCTTCTTCTTCTTTCTGCTTTTCAGTTTTTCTAGGTTTACTTCTTGTGTGATTTCCAGGGTTTTAAATTTTATTTAAGGAAGGAACAGGGAGTGATAAATCCATGTCATCTTATCCAAACCCCATTTTTTGGCATACCATCATTCACCATTCAGCAACCTTTTATTTGGCTTTGTTCATTGATCTTGGCTCAGGAATGACAGAAAACAGCACAGCACATATAAGGTAAGTTCTGTTCTGAATGGAGATATTAGCAATGTTGATTGGTGAAGTTTAGGTCACCTCTATAAAGGGTGCTGTCCTTAGTCTTTTAAGTCAAAATGCTGGATCAGGCTAAACTTTTCCTCAGTCTTCAATTAATGCTGTGGGTCAACCTCCCCAAAACCTCCTGCATCTGCTTTTCCTCTTCATAAACTCCCTCTTCCCCACCCTCCTTTTCTTTCAGCTTAGTGTCTTCAGTGGCTGCCTTGCTGGCCACTTCCTTACTGAGGGCTCCCTATGGAACCTGTACTAGTCTACTGCCTTGGGGGGTCTCTCTAAAATGTAGGTAGGGTTATGATTTTCTCCTCACTAAAGTCAGTTAACAGCTTACAAGACTACAGTTATTACTGAGATTATGAGGCAATGATCCACACTACTTATGTCAACAAATTCAGGGTCTCCATGTTTTGTCTATCTCTCATCATCATCCTTTCTTGTACAAAACAATTTATACATGAAATTCTCAAGTCTTTAATGCACCATATCACATCTACTTTTCACATTGTCTCTGTCATGCTTCTCCCTTTCCAAAACAGAAGGGCTTACAGTGTATTATAAGTGCATGTTATTGTGCACATTTAAGATAGAGACAGATGGGGGCATGTGTAGTGTTTAATTATGTGCTTGATGAATTTGACTCATAACAACTGTGACATTTGGTTATAATTGTCCCTTTTATTTTTTCTCTGTTTTCTGCACAGCACTGGGCTCAACTCCTCTTATTTCTATCATGGGATATGTTGATGGAGGCATCCAACTACTCTGCCAGTCCTCAGGATGGTTCCCCCAGCCAAAAGTGAAATGGAAAGATCCAGAAGGATATGATTTGCCCTCAGATTATAAGGTTGATGAAGACAAGTATGGTTTGTTTGCTGTGGAGACTTCCTTTACATTTCAAGAAAATTCTGGGAGAATATCATGTTCCATCCAGTTTGCTGAACAACGTCAAGAAGTGGAATCCAGGATATGGATAGGAGGTAGGTGAGAGAGGATTGTGCACTTGAGCAACCCAGAAATAGACCAGGAGCCTCTTTTTCAGCATTATTTCTTAGTATTACCAAGTTTTAAAATTTGTTCCAATTAGTTATACATGACAGCAGAATGCATTTCAACTCATTGTACACAAATGGAGCACAACTTTTAATTTCTCTGGTTATACATGATGCAGAGTCACACCAGTCATGCAATCATACATATACATAGGGTAATAATGTCCATCCCATTCCATCATCTTTCCCATCCCCGTACATCCTTCCTCCCATCTCTCCTCTCTGCCCAATCTAATGTTCCTCTATTCTTCCTTTACCCCTGCTTATGGATCAGCATCCACATATCAGATAAAGCATTGGTCTTTGTTTTGGGGGTATTGGCTTATTTCACTTAGCATGATATTCTCCATCTCCATCCATTCGCCTACAAATGCCATAATTTCATTCTTTAAGGCTGATTAATATTCCATTGTGTATATAAACCACAGTTTCATTATCCATTCATCTATTGAAGGACATCTAGGTTGTTTCCACAGCTTAGCTCTTGTGAATTGAGCTGCTATAAACATTGATGTGGCTGCATCACTGCCATATGCTGATTTTAAGACTTTTGGGTATAGACTAAGAAGTGGGATAGCTAGTTCCATTCAGAGTTTTCTAAGGAATCTCTATAATGCTTTCCAGAGTGGTTACACCAATTTGGGGCCCCTCAGCAATGTATGAGTGAAACTATTCCCCCACATCCTTGCCAACAATTATTGTTGCTATTATTTCTTGATAATTGCCATTCTGACCAGAGTGAGATGAAATCTTAGTTTTGATTTGCATTTCTGTAATTGCTAGAGATGTTGAACATTTTTCATATATTTGTTGATAAGTTGTATATCTTCCTCTATGAAATGTCTGTTCTGTTCCTTAGCCCATTTATTGACTGGGTTGTTTTTTGGTGTTTAAGTTTCTTGAGTTCCTCATATATTCTGAAGATTAGTGCTCTATCTGAGGTGTGTGGGGTAAAGATTTTCTCCCATTCTGTAGGTTCTCTCTTCACATTACTGATTATTTCCTTTACTGAGAAGAAGCTTTTCAGTTTGTATACATCCCATTTATTGATTCTTGATTTTATTTCTTGCACTTTAGGAGTCTTGTTAAGGAAGTTAGTTCCTAAGCCAACATGATAAAGATCTGGGTTTACTTTTTCTTCCATTAGGCACAGGGTTTCTAGTCTAATTACTAGGTCCTTGATCCACTTTGAATTGAGTTTTGTGCAGGTTGAGAGATAAGGGTTTAATTTCATATTTTTGCATATGAATTTCCTGTTTTCCCAGCATCTTTTGTTGAAGAGGGTATCTTTTCTCCAATGTATGTTTTTGGTGCTTGTCTAGTATGAAATAACTGTATTTATGTGGGTTTGTGTCTGTGTCTTCCATTCTGTACCATTGGATTACATGTATTTTTTGGTGCCAGTACCATACTGTTTTTGTTACTATAGCTCTGTAGTATTGTTTAAGGTCTGGTATTGTGTTGCCTCCTGCTTCACTTTTCCTGCTAAGTATTGCTTTGGCTATCCTGGGTCTCTTTTTTTTCCAAATGAATTTCATGATTGCTTTCTCTATTTCTATGAGAAAAGATATTGGAATTTTAATTGGAATTGCTTTAAGTCTGTATAATGCTTTTGGCAGTATGGCCATTTGGGAAATATTAATTCTGTCTATCCAAGAATACGGGGAATGTTTCCACCTTCTAAGATCTTCTTCAATTTCTTTCTTTAGTGTTATGTAATTTTCATTGTAGAGGTCTTTCATCTCTTTTGTTAGATTGATTCCCAAGTATTTTATTTATTTTGAGGCTATTATAAAAGGGATAACTTTCCTAATTTCTCTTTCAGAGGATTCATCACTGATATATAAAAATGAATTTGATTTATAGATATTGATTTTATATCCTGCTACTTTGCTGAATTCATTTATGAGTTCTAGAAGTTTTCTGGTGGAATTTTTTGGCTCTTCTAAATATAGAATTATGTTGTCAGAAAATAGTGGTAGCTTGAGTTCTTCTTTCCTAGGCATATCCTTTTAATTTCTTTAATCTGTGTGTAATTACTCTGGCTAGAGTTTCAAGGACTATGTTGAAAAGAAGTGGTGAAAGAGGGCATTCCTCCTTTTTCCAGTTTTTAGGGGGAATGCTTTCAATTTTTCTCCATTTCAAATGTTGTTAGCCTTGGGCTTAGCAGAGATAGCTTTTATCATGTTGACATATGTTCCTACTATCCCTAGTTTTTCTAGTGGTTTGAAGATGAAGGAGTGCTATATTTTGTCAGTTGCTTTTTCTCCATCTATTGAGATCATCATATGATTCTTATCTGTAAATCTATTGACATGATGTGTTATGTTTATTAATTTCCATATGTTGAACCAACCCTGCATCCCTAGGATCACTTGATTGTGGTGCACTATCTTTTTAATATGTTTTTGTATGCAATATGCCAGAATTTTATTGAGAATTTTTTGCATCTAGTTTCATCAGGGATTTTGCTCTGAAGTTTTCTTTCCTTCATATGATTTGTCTGGTTTTGGTATCAGGGTGATAGTAGCCTCTTAGAATTTTTTATTCCATGGAATAATTTGAAGAGTATTGGTATTAAATATTCTTTGAAGGTTTTGTAGACCTCAGCTGAGAATCTCTCTGGTCCTGGGCTTTTCTTGGTCGGTAGGCTTTTAATGGCTTCTTCTATTTCATTGCTTGGAATTGATCTGTTTAAATTGTGTATGTCCTCTTGGTTCAGTTTGGGTACATTGTATGTATAGAAATTTGTGGATATCTTCAAGATTTTCTATTTTATTGGAGAATAAATTTTCAAAATAGTTTCTAATTATCTTCTGTATTTCAATAGTGTCTGTTTTGTGATATTTCCTTTATCATCACAAATTTTCATAATTTGAGTTTCTCTTTCCTTTGACTTAGGTGGTCAAGGGTTTATCAATTTTATTTATTTTGCAAAAATACCCAGCCTTTCATTTTGTTAATTTTTCAATTTTTTTGTTTCAAAATCATTGATTTCACTCCTGATTTTAATTATTTCCTGTTTTCTACTACTTTTAGTGTTGATTTGCTCTTCCTATTCTAGGGCTTTGAGATGTAATGTTAGGTCTTTCATTTGTTGACATTTTATTCTCATAATGAATGAGCTCAGTGCAATGAACTTTTCTCTTAGCACTGCCTTCATAGTGTCCCAGAGATTTTGATATGTTGTATTGGTGTTCTCTTTTACCTCTAAATTTTTTTTTATCTCCTCCCTGATGTCTTCTGTTATCCATTCATCATTCAATAGTCTCCAGGTGTTGAAATAGCCTCTATTTTTTGTTTTATCATTGATTTTGAATTTCATTCCATTATGATCTGGTAGAATGCAGGGTAGTATCTCTCCTTTTTTGTATTTGCTAAGACTTGCTTTGTGGTCTATTTTAGAGAAGGATCCATTTGCTACTGAGAAAAAAGGATATTTGATTGTTGATGGATGAAATATTCTATATTTGTTTAAGTCTAAATTATTAATTATATTATTGAGTTCTATAGTTTCTTTGTTTAGTTTTTATTTGGAGTATCTATCCAGTGGTGAGAGAGGTGTATTATCATCACCTAGTATTGTTGTGTTGTGGTCTATTTGATTCTTGAAATTGAGAATAGTTTGTTCAATGTATGTAGATGCTCCATTGTTTGGGCATAAATATTTATGATTGTTTTTTCTTATTGATATATGATTCGCTTAAGCAGTATGAAATGTCATTCTTTATCCCTTCTAACTTTGGCTTGAAGTCCATTTTATCTGTATGAAGATGGAAACCCCTGCTTGTTTTTGCGGTCCTTGTGACTGATATGTTTTTTCCCATCCTTTCACCTTCAGTCTGTGAATGTTTTTTTTTTCTAAGAGATGAGTCTCTCTCTCTCTCTCTCTCTCTCTCTCTCTCTCTCTCTCAGTGCTGAGGATTGAACCCAGGGCCTTGTGCTTGTGAAGCAAGCACTCTACCAACTGAGCTATATCCCCAGCCCCAGCTGTATCTCCAGCCCTGAAATGAGTTTCTTGAAGGCAGCATATTGTTGGGTCTTTTTTTAAAGTCAATCTAACAGTCTATGTCTTTTGATTGATGAGTTTGGACCATTAACGTTCAGGGTTATTATTGAAATATGATTTGTACTCCCAGTCATTTTGGTTTACTTTTGTTTGTTTGTTTGAGAGGGTTACTGGGGATTGAACTCAGGGGCACTCAACCACTGAGCCACATCCTCAGTCATATTTGTATTTTATTTAGAGACAGGGTCTCACTGAGTTGCTTGGTGCCTCACTGTTGTTGAGGATGGCTTTAAACTATCCTACTGTCTCAGCCTCCTGAGTCACTATTTTTGGTTTTTAACATGACATGGTTTCACCTTTAATTGGTTTTTCCTTTACTGTAGTTTCTCCCTTTGCTGATTTTCATTGTTGTTTTTCGTTTCCTTTTCATGGAATATTTTTCTGAGAATGTTCTGTAATGCAGGCTTTCTAGTTGCAAATTCTTTTACCTTTTGTTTATTATGGAAGGTTTTTATTTCATCATCAAATCTGAAGCTTAATATTGCAAGATATAAGAATCTTGGTTGTCATCCATTTTCTTTTTTTTTTTTGGGGGGGGGGTGAATGGACAGATTTATTGTAAGGAATTGGTTCATAAGAGTGGAGACTGCTAGGCAATTCCTAAATCTGTGGGGCAGACTGTCAGAAAGGGGAATCTGCTGGGGCTGGGGTTGTGGCTCAGTGGTAGAGTGCTTGCCTAGCATGTGTGAAGCCCTGGGTTCGATCCTCAGGACCACATAAAAACAAATCAATGCCAGGCGTGGTGGCGCACGCCTGTAATCCAAACGACTTGGGAGGCTGAGTCAGGAGGATCGCGAGTTCAAAGCCAGCCTCAGCAACTTAGCGAGGCCCTTAGCAACTCAGTGAGACCCTGTCTCTAAATAAAATACAAAATAGGGCTGGGGATGTGGCTCAGTTTAGAGCTTGGTATATGTTGTTCCAGGACCTCCTAGCTTTGAGTGTCTGAGTTGAGAAATCTGCTGAGATTCAAATTGGCTTCCCCCATAGGTACTCTAAAACAGCCTCTTGCAGCCTTTAAAATTTTATCCTTATTCTCTCTGGTAGGTATTTTCATTATAATGTGTCTTAGTGTGGATCTGTTGTAATTTTGTACATTTGGCGTCCTGTAAAACTCTTGTATTTGATTTTAAAACTCATTCTTCAGGTTTGGGAAATTTTCTGATATTTTTCATTGAAAAGATTGTGCATTCCTTTGGTTTGTTTCTGTGTGCCTTCCTCTATCTCAAAGAATTTTAAATTTGGTCTTTTCATATTATCCCATAATTCTTGATGGATCTGTTCATGGATCCTTACCATCTTCACTGTGTAGTCAACTCAGTTTTCAAGATCATATATTTTGTCTTCAATTGCCTAAGTTTCTTCCAAGTGATATAGTCTCTTGGTGATGTTTTCTGTTGAATTTTAATTTGGTTGTTTCCTTCATTTCAAGGATTTGTTTGTTTGTTTTTTTCAAAGTCTCTATCTCTTTATTGAAGTAATCTTTTGCTTCCTGTATTTGCTCTCTTTTCTCTTTATTGAGGTGATCTTTTGTTGCCTGTATTTGCTTTCTTATATTATCCTTTACTTTG
>JAJEJO010001111.1:262496-293149 GCA_020662805.1 Glaucomys volans
GCTCTTTATCAACTAGTCAGGAACAGTGACCCACCTCAGTTGTCATAAACAAGACTAAAGAGACAGTGAATGTGAATCACACTCTTACCTTCTTGATGGTAGAGTGTTTGCTGATGATCTTCTCTATACAGGCATACCTCATAGATGTCATGGGTTTGTGTCCAGATCACTGCAACAAAGCAAATAATTCAATAAAGCAAATCATATGAAGTTTTTCTTCCCAGGAAATATAAAAGTATATATTTTATATACTTTAGTCTGTTATCTGTGCAATAGCATTCTATGAAAGAAAGCACTGCAATACTTTATCTTTTTGCTGGTGGAACATCATCCTTGATGTTGATGGCTGCTGACTTATCAGGATGGTGGCTGTAGTAGGTTGTATCATTTGTGGCAATTTCTTAAAATAAGTCGACAGTGAAGTTTACCATATCAACAAACTCTTTTCTAAAGATTTCTGTATAGTTTCTGTTTGATAGCATTTTACCCACAGTAGCAATTCAATATTGAAGTCTCAACTCTCTCAAAACCTACCACTGCTTTATCAACTCAGTTTATGTGTTATCTTTCACATTTTCACAGCTTTTTTTAATACTGAGGATCGAACACAGGGATATTTAACCATTGAGCCATATTCATAGCTTTTTTATGTTTTTTTATTTAGAGACAGGGTCTCACTAAGTTGCTTAGAGCCTCACCAAGTTGCTGAGGCTGGCTATGAACTCCCAATCCTCCTGCCTCTGTATCCTGAGATGCTGGGATTACAGGCATGCACCACCGTGCTCAGCTCTTTCACAGCTTCATCACCAGGAACCAATTCCATCTCAAGAAGCCACTTTCTTTGCTGATCCATAAGAAGCAACTCCTCACCTGATAAAATTTTGTAGTAAGATTGCAGCAATTCAGTGGTATCTTCAGATTCCACTTCTAGTTATAGTTCTCTTATTATTTCCATTGCATCTACAGCTACTGTCTCCACTGAAGACTTGAACTCCTCAAAGTCATCTGTCAGGGTGGGAGTCGACTTCTTCCAAACTTCTGTTAATGTTGATATTTTGACCTTTTCTCATGAATAATAAATGTTCTTAACGGCATGTAGATGGTGAATCCTTCCCAGAAGGTTTTAAATTTACTTTGCCCAAATACAGCAAAGTATATCACTGTATATGGCAGTTATAGTTGTATGAATTATATTTCTTAAATAATAATACATGAACATTGAATTTATTTCTTGATCCATGGGTTGGAGAATGGATGTTGTGTTCACAGGCATAAAAGCAACATTTATCTCATTATAAATCTCAGTCAGAGGTCTTGGGTAATGCATTCAACGAGCAGTGATATTGTTTGAATGTAAAATGGTAACATTTTTTCTTTTAATAGGTG
The DNA here is from genome assembly GCA_020662805.1 of Glaucomys volans. Classification (NCBI taxonomy): domain Eukaryota; kingdom Metazoa; phylum Chordata; class Mammalia; order Rodentia; family Sciuridae; genus Glaucomys; species Glaucomys volans. Next base: position 263,883 of record JAJEJO010001111.1, read on the forward strand.
TATTCAATTATACATAATAGTGGATTTGTTTTTATGTGTTCATATATAATAATATTTGGTCAATTTCATTCCACAGTACTTCCCCTTTCCCTTCCCTCTTCCCTATCACTGGTTTCCTTCCTCTACTGTACTGGTCTCCCTTCTATTTTTGTGACATCCTGTACCTTTCTTTTTTTCGCTCTCTGATTTCCACATAAAAGAGAAAGCATGATACTTGAGTTTCTGAACCTCACTTATTTCACTTAATTAATGTTCTCAAGATCCATACATTTTCTTGCAAGTGACACAAGTCATTCTTCTTCATTGTGTATATATACCACATTTTCTTTTATCTACTCATCCATTGATGGACACATAGACTGCTTCAATAATTTGGATATTGTGTATTGTGCTGCTATAAATATATAGCATTGTCACAGTAGTATGCTAACTAATCTTTAGGGTAAATACTGAGGAGTGGTATAGTTGGATCTTATGGTTGTACTGTACCAAGTCCTTTGAGGAACTTCTATGCTGATTTCCATAGTGGTTGTACCAATTTGCAATCCTACCAATAGTGTAAGAGTGATCCTTTTCCCAGAATCCTCTCTAGCATTTATTGTTATTTTTGTTCTTGATGACTGCCACCTGAGACTACAGTTCAGTTTTAATTTGCATTTCCCTAACTGGTAAAGATATCAAACACTTTTTCATATGCCTCATTCATCTGCATTTATTGAAAAGTGTCTGTTTTGTCCATTTGCCTTTTTACTGGGTTATTGGGTTTTCCCCCTTTTTGAGTTCTTTATATATTCTGCATATTTATCCTTTATTGAAAGAGTAGCTAACAAAGATTTCAAACCCACCCCCATTCTTTAAGTTCTGCCTTCACAAACGAGCAGTAATATTTTGAAAGGACAGTAAATCATGTTTTAAACAGACATGATACCATCTAGGCTTTGTGGTTCCTTTATAGAGCACAGGAGCAATAGATTCAATGTAATTCTTGGGTGCCCTAGGATTTTCAGAATAATAAATGAGCATTGGCTTCAAGTTAAAATTGTCAGCTGCTTTAGCCCCGAACAATATAGCCAGCCTCTCCTTTGAAGCTTTGAAGTCAGGAATTGACTTACTTCTAGCCATTAAATTCCTAGATGGCATTTTCTTCCCAAAGAACATTACATTATTTACATTGAAAATTGGTTTCTTAGTGTATATACCTACATCAATTATCTTAGCCAGAACTTCTACATCCTTGTCCTTGCTATAGCTACTGTTCATTGTCCTTTCGTGTTATAGAAATGACCTTTTTCCTTAAACTTCATGATCTGCTGAAGCTTCCTCATCTCTCCAAGTCTTATAGAATTCAAGTGTGTTAGGCCTTCATATGGATTAGGCTTTTGACTTAAGAGAATATTTGGGCTGGCTTGATCCATCCAGACCACTGAAACTTTATCCATATCAATAGTAAGGTTGTTTTACTTTCTTATCATTCAAGATGATGGCAACTTAGTTTTTGTGTTATCTTTCAAGTTCTTTCTGTCTATTAACTGTGCAATAACTTTCTATCTAATGCTAGATACACTAACTTGTAAAGTGCACCTAGTTTGGGAAGTAAAAATGTGATGGTAATTAACAACAGTACTGAATGTTATTAAAAATTGATAACTTTGGGTATTTTTGCTTTGGGTTTCTTTGGTAGGTACATCCAAAATTTCTTCATAGTCTGCACTCATCCCTTTGCCCAGAGACCAACTGTGACCATTCAATCTGAATTCTTACTTTCAGGGCAATCTTTCTTAACGTGTTCCACAGAACCACAAAGTTTGCAACCACCACCATCAGCACAGAGTCCTTTGGGATTATTAGAACATGCTCAGGACAGATGCCCCATTTCCCACAAACAAAACATTTTGCAAAAGGAAACTCACCAAGAGCCGGATCTACTTTAGCCTTGCACTTAATTATTTCATGCTCTGTGACCAACATGGATAACATATTTTGGTGTCCATAACTTGATTTTCAAGGGTGGCTGGACAATCTGCAATTGCATGGCCAAGTTTTCTACAGTAGAAATATACCATTGCATTTTTCTTCCCTGCTTATCTTTTTAATCATCTTTCTTCATGTCAACTGTTTTCAATTTCTTCACTTACTTTCCGGCTATCATCTCCCCATTGTGAACCATCTGTGAGTTCTGCCTCAGATATTCCATGAATCCATTCACATCTTCATTCATGTACTCTTTTTCTTTTAGTTCTGTTTATGCTTTGTTTGGGGTACATCATTTAAGGGAAAGTCTATTGGCTTCAAGTTTTTTACAATTTGGTACATTTTGGCTTGTTCCCTCCAAGGACCGTTTCTTTCCTCATGTCCTCCTGTGATGTTGCAGATAAGCATCTCTTATCATGTGTGGTAGTAACTTGTGCCCCCCCTAGTCATGGTTGCATCATAGATACCTTATCTGCTAAGCATGGTTTCTCATGCCTGTATTCCCAGCACCTTGGGAGTCTGAGGCAGGAGGCTAATTTCAAAGCTAGCCTCCACAACTTAGCGAGGCCCTATGCAACTCAGTGAGACCCTGCCTCAAAATTTTAAAAATAAATAAATAAAAGGGCTGGGGATGTGGCTCAGTGGTAAAGCACCCCGGGCTCAATTCCTAGTATTAACAAAAAAAAAGAGGTACCTTATCAATTGTACATGAATCCTCCAGAACAGCCAAGTTAGCAAGTCCTCAATAATTATTTTGAATGCAAATGAATTAAATACCCTGAAGAAAGGCATAAAGTGGTAGAATAAATTCTTTTAAAAATGCAGCTATATGATGCCTATAAGAGACTCACCCTCAATAGACGTTTACAGACTGAAAGTGAATGGGTGGAAAGAGATATTCTATGTAATGGAAACCAAAAGTGAACAGGAAGAACTATGTTTACATCAGACAGTAGACTTCAGACAAAAAAAAAAACCTAAAACAAGCAAAGAAGTGTGTGTGTGGGGGGGGTGTGTATGTGTGTGTGTGTGTGTGTCCCAAATCATAGCACCTAAATATATACATTTAAAAAACATTAAAAGATCTGAAGGGACAGAAACCTATGAGAGGAAAAGATGGTAGATTGGAAGTAGGCAGCACTTTCAGCTTCTGAATGGCTTGGAATTGAAACAGGAGAACATCTATTCAGCAACATGGGTGACTGAGGGAATGCACTGAATTAAATACTGGACAGTCAGAGACATGGACATACCCATAGATTGTCAAAACAGAGAGCAAAAGTGTTTCAGTTCCAAGCCTGTGGTTGTGGCACCAGTGCATGGCAGGGGATGGCATGATAAAAAGTGTACAAGGCTGATATGCAGAGGGCTGAAGATCATAAAGGCGGTCTGATCTGAGCTTATCTTGCAGATACATAGTGGGCTAGCACTTGAGAAGTGCTCCATGTTTCTCAACTTATACATGTGATGCTGTGACAGGGGAGCCATCTTGTGAAGGTCCTGTTTGAGCTTGTTTTTCTGGGGAACATAAGTCCCTACATTTTCCTTTCTCCTGGAATTCACAGGAAATACTGTGCCAGCCAGTATCTATTTCTTAGCCCACTGTGGCCCCAGTAGAATTCTGCTGTAGTAGACCCATTGAAGAATATATGCAGTGATGTCACTATGAGCCAAAATCACTGAGACCTGGCTGCCAAGACTCACTCACTGGTGATTTGTGGGAGCAGAGGTAAGGGTACCCTCAAGCAGGGTGTCCTCTGCTGTCTGTGTGTACAGCACATCTCCCTGTGCATCACGGACTCCCTGAGTACACACAGAGAAGTCACCTTTGACAGGGAGGGATTCAACTGCCGGGCCATGGACATCTTGAAATTGATTCATGGACATTCTTAGAGGACACACCATGTACCAGACATGCCACAAATCTACTGGAACCACCTCAGCCACATTGGAGGAGGGTGGGAAGAGGACCATGTGTCCAGAGCCTGAGTACTATGTGTTTTTTTAAAGAATTGGGATACTAATCTAGATGCGGAAAAATATAAACATACAGTTCCCCACCCCAGCATGGATCCAGTTAGCTCAGATGGCTCTTCCATACTCAGAGGATATACTGTGCTGGTTGGATATTAGTCATACCCTGAATGCACTGACTGAGGGTCTTAGGATCAAGGGTATGAAACCTGGACTGGTCCACAGTCTCAATGAGCTGGAGGATTGGCAGATAGCACCTACTGTGACAGTGCCCCTACCTTGGGGAACAAAAAAATGGGGGCACTGGGAGTGAATATAGTCCTACTACAGACAACTTAACCTTAGCACTAAGCAGTGGGAATGTAGGAGCAGAACTCTGATGACAGTTTTCTCTAACTGGTTTGGCTTATTTGGGATGTAGCTCAAAAGGAACACCCTGGACTGCAGTTGTTTCCCACAACCTCCTTCCTGTACTGATAGATCCAAAATTAAAAGTCCCAGAAAGAATCATCTTCATTCAAATACTTTGACAAGGAGGAATCTAGTCTTTTTGTTTGTTTTGCTTTTGCTCTTATTATGTTCTATGTTGTTTTGTTTTCCCAGGTTGCTATTTTATTTATACATTTGTTTAATTTTTTGTATTTAAAGAAGTCCTTAATTTGATTTTTCGATCTCCTTTCTCCTTATTTTTCCTTTCTTTTTTCTTTCTTGTTTCTCATTCTCTCTTCCTTTCCCCTTTTACATTTTAGTAATAGTTTTATGTTAATATATGTCTAACTATATTATTACTCTCCCTTTCTTCTCTTTGGTTAGTGCAATTGAAGAATCAAGATCATTTTTAATAAGTTTTTATTTTGTACTATTAACTGGTTTGCTTTTAAGTTGTTGTTACTTAGTTATTTTCTCTTTTCAAAGTGGAGCTGGGGATTAAACCTAGCACTCTGAACATGTTTGGTGGGTGCTGTAATGCTTAGACATACACCCAGCTCAGGGGACTGTGTAAAGAGAAAGCTCTTCACTAAAAAGATTCTCACACAAAGTGGAAGAGATATACATTCCAATGATGTGCAAATATCAACATAGAAACACAAGAAAACATAAGAAAACAAGGCAAGAAAATGCTTCTAAAAGTTTGTAATTCCCCAGTAATGAGTTCATAGATAATGAGTGGATGGAATGTTGGACAAAGAATTCAAACAATTGCTAAAATTATCAAAAAATTAAGAAGATACAAATAAGCAGATGAATGAATATGGTAGACAATGTAGTGTTTTAGTCAGCTTTTTATGGCTGTGACCAAAAGACTTGACAAGAGCAATTAGAGGAGGAAATGTTTATTTGACTCACAGTTTCAGAGGTCTCAGCCCATAGACCATCAACTCCATGCCTCTGGGCCTGAGGTGAGGTAGAATATCATGGCAGAAGGGCAGGGTGGAGGAAATCAGCTCAAGACATGGCCACTAGGAAGCAAAGAAAGCACTCCATCACCAGGGACAAAATATCAACCCCAATATAAACCCAGGGACCTACTTTTCAGCCATACCCAACTGACCCATAGTTACTGACCAGTCAATTCATATCAGTGGATTTATCTGCTGATAAAATGTCTTATAACCTAATATTTTCACCTCTGAAAATTCTTTCATTGTCTAATACATGAGCTTTGGGGGGACACTGCATATCTAAACCATAACATTAGGATATAAAGAACATTTTGAAAAATGCTTTGAAACATACATCGTGGAAATGGAAAACTCAATAAGTCAAATAAAAAGCTCATTACAATTCTCACCAATAGACTAGATAAAAAGGAATAAAGAATATCAAGGCTTGAAGACAACGTGGATACACTAGAACACTCAGGCAGAAATAAATAAAACAAACCAGAGGGGATCCAAGATGGTGGAGAGGAGGTTGGCCACAGATGTGAATCCCTTCACAGGTTGGAAACAAGGAAGTGAAAGAACAGCTTATCAAAGAGGTGGGTTCAGAGTATGCACTGACTCACAATACTGGAAGATCAGAATCTTAGAGGGACTCGTTAATTTTGGTTGCTGAAACACAAAATAGAAAGACAGTGGTTAACTTTTACACATCCCCTGGAGCTGGTGGAACTGGGGTCCAAGGTCAGGCAGAAAATAAAAGAAAGTATACTGCCTTGACTGCTCTGCTTGTGGGACAGTGGAGAGATGGGCCTATACTGCTGATACAGAATTGTCTAAAGTTGCTTCAGTAACTGCTTACCCTGCTTTACGTTGGTGGCTTCATGCCAGTGCCACTGATGAAAGTGTGGGGTCATTACTAACTTGGCTGCTTCTTGCTGCTTGCAATACATGGCCAAATTCAGGAGATACCCCTAAGCCCAGAGACACCTGGGCCTTTATGCAAGAACTACAAGACTGTTTGAAAGAACTGGGGATGACACATGCTATTTGTGTGGAGACTTTTCCACACCAGACTATGGTTTTTAACTGCCAGGATGAAGTGTTATGTGCAGCCCCTCCATCCATTTATGGTGCCTGGTATCAATGTTATCCCTATTAGTAGAGCAGCACCTCCAGTAAACTGCACAGCTGATAGTGGATCCAGAGGAAACAGAAAATTTGTGGCAAAAAATGGGAATCCAGAAAACTCAACCCAAACTGCAAGAACCTCTTTAAATCTCCCATAAAGAGATATGGGTAGACTTAACATGAGCAGGAGTGGATGAAAGAAAAGTAGATAAACAATTTAATGCCACTCTAGTACAGTTAAGGAAGCACTTGTCAAAGAACAAGATGTTTCAGATTACCTCTCCATATGAAAAAAGGGGAGAAGCAGAAAGGTAGAATGGACTCCTACTCCAAAAAAAGACAAAAACAATCTTCGTCTATTAGGAGATGTGAGAAAAGTAGAGTCCATGACAGCCCAGTTTTTGATTCCTTGGGTGTGGCATGACTAGGGAAGAAGTCAAGATTCAGGGGTCCAAGCCATGTCTTTGGACCAGAGGTTATGGATGGAATTGACAATACACTAGTCCTCAAACACATTCAGAGAATAAAATCATTCATGGACATGGGAGGTGAGTGTGCATTGATATATGGTAATTCCAAAAATTTTTAGGCAGGTCAACTACTATGAATGGATATGGGGGAAAACACTGAGAATCCAAGCCATTACAATGACTCTGTAGCTTGGATACCTGTCATTCACCCTCATTTGCCTTCATGTGGGAAGGCTGACAATGCTGCTTCAAAGGTATCTCCATTGCCCCACCTTGTGTCATGGTATAACAAACCTGGTGCTGATGAAACCACACTATATGTCATGCTTTGGCCCAAATGTCTAAACAAATTAATGCTATCTTAATTAGGATGCTTGGTGATAGACTCTTGCTCTTTTTACTGCTGTTATAAAAACAAAAACCAAAAAAAAAAAACAAAAAAGCATACAATGTGTCTGATCACATACAAAGCCTGATCTTAAGGGTTTCATGAAAGACATAAGACAGTATAAGATTGTGAGGGCCCCTAATAAACTTTTCCTATTATAAAAAAAGAGGGAACATTCAAGATGATGGGGTAGAGGAAGTCTGCTTTCCTAAGTTGCTCTGCAACTTGGGATTTAAGCAGCAGGAGTATTGCTCCTCTGTGTGGTGGGTGTAAGCACATGGTGCATAAATGACAGAGGTGGGAGATGGGACGCAGACTTCTGATCAACAAGCTCTTCTTTATTCTGCAGTGAAGTCAATCAATCAGGCAGGGAAGGGGTCATTTTCTGGATATGAAAATGGCCCCCAGGTTACAGGAGTCTAGGTTTTTTAAAATGAGGGTGAAGATTGTAGCTGTGCCATTTGGACAGTCAGGGACCTAGTTGTGCAGGTTAAAATTTTAACTTATGGAGGCAGTTATAAAAAGTTTGAAATTCACGGTCCTGGGAAAAACTCAGAACTTGGTGTTCACTGCTTATCTTCCTTCCTCTGGGACCCATTGTTACCTAGAGCTTCACTATTTGCTTTTCTACTTCCAGGACTCATCAGCAATGGGAAAGAGGAAAAGCCCAGGACCCAGCATTTCAGTATCAGCCTCCTCCCTTCAGGGCCCACTGTGGTTTGGAAGGAGTAAATGCTTGCTTTTGGTGGAGGTGCTGGGAATGAACCTGGGAAGAGATGAAAATTTGCTTTTTCCCTTGGGATCCATTGCTACTGGGAAAGGATGTACTGGGAGGGGTTTAATGTTTGGCTAATTTCCCTCCCTCCTCCCAAGCCCTCCATTTTTCCCAGGGTGGGGACTGTTTTGTCGGACTATTATTTTGCATAACCCTTCGAAGAGTGAAAAAGGAATTTCACTAAAACTCAATATTGGACAGTCAGAATGTTTCAGAGACTCAGAAATTTTGGTACATTAGACAAAAAAGAAAGACTCATTGGAGTTAAGCCAGTTATGGCCGCAGAAGCAGCAGTGGTTCAGAAGGAGTGAGAACACAGAGAAACACAATGGACAGATTTAACACAGAAAATACTGAGATCAGAAAAGCATCCTGCCCTTGGCTGATCCAGATTGAAAAGTGCCATGTGTCCCAAATGGTCTTGGAGAGTTGAGGCAGGAGCCATCTTAAGGCAGCCATATTGCAGTTACTGCTTTGGGAGCCAGAGATATGAGCAAACACTGCTGCCCAGTCCTGGCAAGCACCTGCTATGTGACCTAGAAGAATGAGGGCAAAACAGGCACAGAGAACACTTTATCCAGGGTGACTTAAGTTGGAAAAGTGAAGAGGAGCCCAACTCATTTCCCTTTGTCTCTGGTGGCTTAGGTGATGAGTCAAAGTAGGTCAGGAATTTGAACAGGTGGGTATGATGAATACGCTCAGGAACTAAGTCTGGGAAGCTTGGAAAGGCAATTCATTGGCAGCAGAGGGGGTAAAGGATATGCTTCTCCACCCTAAGAATAGGATCCTAGGAGACTCCTGAGATTTAGAGTCCTAGCTGAGTCCCCGCCAGGCCCTAGGGGTGTGTTGATCTAATTTTTCCAGAGCAGACACCTGAGGCCTGATTATACCTAAGCCCACCTTCCAGAACTTCACTCACAGAATTCTGCAGCAGCCCCACTTTAGGAGTGCATCGATCTGGCCTGTGCAAACAAAACTCCAGCTGACAGCACTTCTCATCCCATTCTACCTCATACTGGTGAAAAGGGAAGCCAAGAATTTTTCAACTCCAACTGGCAACTTGGTGAGCAACACAAAAATAGGAAGGGTTTAACAAACATCAGTCCTTGTCGTCACCCTCAACACATGGCTCAAGAAGACATGGAAAGAAAGCCAGTCATAGAAAGTGACCATCTATTTTCATTGACTATTTTCATTGTCTCTGGTGGCTTAGGTGATGAGTCAAAGTAGGTCAGGAATTTGAACAGGTGGGTATGATGAATACGCTCAGGAACTAAGTCTGGGAAGCTTGGAAAGGCAATTCATGGGCAGCAGAGGGGGTAAAGGATATGCTTCTCCACCCTAAGAATAGGATCTCAGTGGAAGTGATTCTTTAATTTTTCATTAAGAATTTTTCTTCCCCTTTTTGTCTTTTGTTTTTGTTTTTGTGTATATTTTTGCTGTGTTAATTGACTCATGGACATATATACATATACATATTTGTTTCTTTTTTTCTCATTTTTAGCATTTTTAAATGTAGTTATTTTTCCTTGCCTTGCCTTTTGGGGTTAGAGTTTTTGATTAAAATATTCTGATTTTTGTTTTTATTGTTTTTCATTTGTCTGTTTCTCTTCTCTTTTTCTTATGCTAAGAGCCAAATTCTATTGTTCTCTCTTTTATTCTCCCTTTACATTGTTACTTCTATTTTCTCTCCTCCTTCTTTATAATCATCACATCCTACACCTCTTCTGCATTCTCTCTGTTCACTTTTTGAAATTGAAACCCCTTTTGCACACTTACAACAGGAACAATTTGGGTTAATACTGGATGTTTTTTGCATTGGTTGTTATTATTTGTCTCTCCCCAAAAGTTGAGGTACTGGAACCCTTCAGGGACACTATAAGTCCACAGGGTAGAAACTCTACTGCCTCAGATCCATACTGTTAGATGTTAGATGAGCAGAAACATGAACAACATGAAAAGGCAAGGAAACAAACCACCCCAAACAAACTAAAATCCTTCAATTATGGAACTCATCAACATCATAGTAGAAGAAATATCAGAGAAGGAGTTTAGAATGTACATAGTTAAACTGATCTGTGAAGTAAAGTACAAATAAGAGTAAAATCAGATAGAAATAGAGAAAGTGAAAGATCACTTCAATAAATAGATAGAGATTCTGAAAAATTCAAGCAGAAATCCTTGAAATGAAGGATTAATAAATCAAATTAAAAATATAATGGAAAGCATCACCAGCAGACTAGACCACTTGGAAGACACAATTGCAGGCAATGAAGTCAAAATACATAATCTTGAAAATAAAGTTGACCATGGAGAAAACGTGTTAAGAGACCATGAACATAAATTCCGAGAAATATGGAATAATGAAAAAAGACCAAATTTAAGATCGATCAGGATAATGGAAGGCTTGGAGATACAAATCAGTGGAATGCATAATCTTTTCAATAAAATAATATCAGAAAAATTTCCAAACCTAAAGAAATGGAAAATCAAATACAGGAGGTATAAAAAATCAAATATAGGATCCCAAATACACAAAATTACAACAGACCCACACCAAGGCATGTTATCATGAAAATCTCTAATGTACAGAATAAGGATAGAATTTTAAACACTTCCAGAGGAAAATGAGAAGTTGCATTTAGAGGGAAACCATTCAGATCTCAGCTAATTTCTCACCCCAAACCCTCAAAGTTAGGAGGTCTTTGACCAACGTATACCAAGCTCTGAAAGAAAATGGATGCCAACCAAGAATACTATACCCAGCAAAATTAAGCTTCAGAATTGATTATGAAATAAAAACCTTTCATGACAAGAGTTAAAAGAATTCACAACTAGTCAGCCTGCACTATAAAACATATTCAATAAAATATTTCATGACGAAAAAATGAAAAATAAAAATGAAAACCAGCAAAGGAAGGAACTACACTAGAATAATAGTCAATCAAATGTGAAATTAATTCAAATTAAAAATCAGAAATAAATCAAAGTAACAGGGAATAAAAATAATTTCTCAACAATAACATTGAATATAAATAGCATAAACTCATCAATCAAAAAACATAGAACTTTAGAGAAATGTAAATCAAAACTACTCTAAGATTTCATCTCACCCCAGTCAGAATGGCAATTATCAAGAATGCAAACAATAATAAGTGCTGGCAAGAATGTGGGGGGAAAGGTACACTCATACATTGCTGGTGGGACTGCAAATTGGTGTAACCACTCTGGAAAGCATATGAAAAATGGATAGCAGAAGAAATTGGGTTTGGAATTAAAAATACTTAGAGGTACATGAGAATAGCAGTAAAACATATCAAAATCTCTGAGACACCATGAAGGCAGTTCAAGGAGGAAGGTTCATTGCATTGAGCTCATTCATTAAAAGAATAGAAATTAACCAAATAAATAGCCTAATGATATATCTCAAAACCCCAAAGAAGTTCAAATCAACACCAAAAGCATTAGAAGACAGGAAATAATTAAAATCAGAGCTGAAATCAATGACATTGAAACAACAACAACAACAAAATCCCCAAACTCAACCAAACAAAAAGTTTGTTCTTGGAAAAAAATAAATAATGAAGAGAAAGAGAGAAAAAACTCAAATTACTAAAATTCATGATGGAAAGGAAAATATCATCATGGACACTACTGAAATACAAGCAATAATCAGAAACTATTTTGAAAATTTATACTCTGATAAAATATAAAATCTTGAAGACATTGAAAAATTTCTAGAGACATATGATCTACCCAAATTGAATCAGGAGGACACAGATAATTTAAACAGATCAATTTCAAACATGAAATTTAAGATACCATCAAAATACTACCAACAAATAAGAGCCCAGGACCAGATAGCCAATTCTCAGCTGAGTTCTACAAGACCTTCAAAGAACTAACACCAATCTCCTCAAATGTTCCAAGAAATAGAAAAGGAGGAAACCCTTCCAAACTCATTCTACAAAGCTAGTATCACTCTGACACCTAAACTAGGCAAGGGCACATCAGGGAAAGAATACTTCAGACCAGTATCATGATGAATATATATGCAAAAATTCTTAATAAAATACTGGCAAATTGCATACAAAAGCATATTTAAAAGATAGTGCACCATGATTAAATGGGGTCCATCCCCAGGACGCAAGGTTAGTTCAACATACGAAAACAATAGATGTAATTGATTGTTGGGGGCCATCTATGAGCCGTATGTGAGCTGAGCGATGCTCGGTTGGATGGGAGCCATTAGGCAGGGAAGTCACTGTCTTGGGTACTTCCAGGCAGAAATCCCCTGGTGTGAGAATGCCTATTTCACACTGGCACCCTGAACTGCTCACAGCTCAAGTTCAAATACAATTTTCTGGACATGGGCACAGCCTGCCAAATGCCAATCAACCTGTTTATTGCAAGATCTATGCCAAAAGGCCAACATGCACCAAAACAAGACTCCTCCCACTGAAACCTTATCCCTGCCTTTGATATACTCCCCCTTAAATAAAGAATTGGGACCTTTTTCAGTTGTTCAGTTCCAGTTCCTATCAGAACTGGAAGACCCATCAGATGCTTCACTTTTTAAATCTGATCTTTGGCTTTGTCATATTTCTTACTGATTATTTCAGACTTTTTATTTTCCCAGGCAGCCCCCACTTCCTGAGCAGGAACCCGCTCTGCTGGGGTGTTGGTCACCCTGTCATAATTTATCACATCAATAGACTTAAAGACAAGAATCACATGATGATCTCAATACATGAAGAAAAACCATTACACAAACCACAGCATCCATTCATGTTCAAAACACTAGAAAATTCGGGATAGTAGGAACACACCTCAACATTGTAAAGGCCATCTATTCCAAACCCATGGCCAACCTCATTTTAAATAGAAAAATATTGAAAGCATTTCCTCTAAAAACAGGAACAAGAAAAGGATACCCTTTTTCACCATTTCTATTCAACATAGTCCTTGAAATTCTGGCCAGACTAATTAGGCAGAAGAAAGAAATTAAAGGGATACAAATAAGAAGACTCAAACTATCCTTATTTGCCAGTGACATGGTTCTATATTTAGAAGACCCAAAAACTCCACCAAAAAGCTTCTTGAACTCATAAATGAATTCAGCAAAGTAGCAGTATATAAAATTAATACCCATAAATCAATTGTGTTTCTATACATCAGTGATGAAAGAGAAATTAGGAAAACTATCCCATTCACAATAGCTTTGAAAAAGTAAAATATTGGGAATCAATCTAACAAAAGAGATGAAAGACTTCTACAATGAAAACTATAGAACATTGAAGAAATTAATCAGAGAACACCTTAGAAGATGGAAAGATTTCCCATGCTCTTGGATAGGCAGAATTAATATTGTCAAAATGACCATACTTCCAAAAGCACTACACAGATTTAATACAATTCCTAATAGAATTCCAATGATGTTCTTCATAAAAATAGAAGTGGAAATTCATTTGGAAAAATCAGAGGCCCAGAACAGCCAGAGAAATCCTCAGTGAGAAAAGTTAAGCAGAAGGAAATACCAGACCTTAAATCATACTACAAAGCTATAGCAACAAAAACAGCATGGAATTGGCACCAAAACAGACATGAAGACCAATGGAACAGAAAAGAAGGCACAGAGACAAATCCATATAAATACAGTTATCTCATACTAGACAAAGGCACCATAAACACACTTTAGAGAAAAGATAGCCTCTTCAACAAATGGTGCTGGGGAAACTGGAAATCCATATGTAGCAAAATGAAATTAAATCCCTATCTCTCACCCTGTACAAAACTCAACTCAACATGGATCAAGATCGGAGACCCTGCACCTATCAGAAAAAAAAGTAAGCCCAACTCTTCATCAAGTCAATTTAGGAATTGACTTCCTCATTAAGACTCCTAAAGTGCAAGAAGTAAAACCAAGAATCAATAATGGGATGGTGTTAGACTAAAAAGTTTCTTCACAGGAAAAGAAACAATCAAGAATGGGAAGAGAGAGCCTACAGAATGGGAGAAAATCTTTGCCACCAGCACCCCAGATAGAGCATTAATCTCCAGGATATTCAAAGAACTCTAAAAACTTAACACCAAAAAAACCCAAATAACCCAATGAATAAATGGGCTAAGGAACTGAAGAGGCACTTCACAGAAGAAGAAATACAAATGGCCAACAAATGAAAAAATGTTCAATGTCTCTAGCAATTAGAGAATGCAAATTAAAATCACACTGAGATTCCATCTCACTCCAGTCACAATGGTGATTATCAAGAACACAAGTAACAATAAATTTTGGCAAAGATGTGGGGGGAAAGGTACACTCCTAGATTGCTGGTTGGACTGCAAATTAGTGCAACCACTCTGGAAAGCAGTATGCAGTTTCCTCAGAAAATTTGGAATAGAACCACCATTTGACCCAGTTGTCCTACTCCTCAGCATATGCCAAAAGGACTTAAAAATAGGCATACTGTAGTGATACACCCACATCAATGTTTATAGCAGCTTAATCAACAATAGCTAAACTATGGAACCAACCTAGATACTCTTCGACAGATGAGTAGATAAAGAAAATGTGGTATATGTACATAATTGAATATTACTCAGCCATAAAGAAGAATGAAATTATGGCATTTACTAGTAAATGGATGGAACTGGAGAATATCATGCTAAGTGAAATAGGTCAGTCCCAAAAAAACAAAAGCAGAATGTTCTCTCTGATATGCACATGCTCACACACCATAAGGGGATGGGGAAAAATAGAAGTTGATTGGTTCAGACAAAAGGGAATGAAGAGAAGGGAGGGGTTTGGAATAAGAAAGTCAGTAGAATTAATCAGACATAAGTTTCCTCTGTTTATATATGAATACACAACCAATGTAACTCTACATCATGTACAACCAAGAAAATGGGAAGCTTTAGTCCATGTATATATAATATGTCAAAATACACTCTATTGTCATGTATATCTAAAAAGAGCAAATTAAAAAGAGAAAGAAAGAAGCTATAGATTAAACTTTTCAAAGTCTCTCAAGGCTGGGAAGCCAATTCAAGAACTTGCCATAAACTCTGCTGTCAATACCTTTAGATGTGGATGATTTTTCCTCCTTTACAAGTATCCAAAATATTCCAATTCCTGAATGTGTTGGAAAGTATTCTTCCTTACTCAATTTGTAAGACTGGTTTTCAAGAAAAAAAAATGCTTTGTAAGCACTGACTCCAGAAAGTCACCCTTTTAAAACTTCTTAAGTACTTTCAGAAGTACTTAAACTTTTTGAAAGCACCTTGTCATATCTAATTTCATGCATCATTTTAAAATACAACATTCCACCCAACTTCTTAGTTATATAACCAGTGTTTCCAACTATGTCCTGTACATGGAGACATATTCATATTCTCTCTCTATACACACACCACACAAATTTTTTAAGCAGTATGGGGTATTAAATCCAAGACCTCATGCACCTAGTCATGTGTTCTACCTGTGAGTAACACCTAGCCAAGAAAAACATATTCATATGTAACCTGTACAAATAATTATTGTGATAAAATAAAAATACTCTTAAACAAAAGCGATTTTTTTGAATTCTGGAGGGATCAGGCAGGAAGAGAAGTATAAATGTTTTATTTCTGTTTGTAGAAATGTACAATTTACTAATTATCATGAGCTTAACAAAAAAAGGAGGAAGGTTCTGTACATCTAGAAAATAGAATGTTAAAGAACCACTAATGTTTCAACAAAAGCCATAAAAACCTATAAAAATTCCATTTTGGTTCATTCAGTCTCATTTAATTAATTTTTTGTTTCTTGTTTGTCTAGCAGATTTATGAACATATCAGCTTCTCCACCAGAATTTTAGGAATTCTCAGTCCCATGATATAATCTCAAAGTTATTTAAGCAATGCTATTGAAAACCCATACCCTTTTATCTACCATAGTTCTTTTCTATGGGTCTCTAAGCTAGTCCTTTTTTATGATCAAAGCCAAACAGTCTGGATTTTAGATGACTGGAAATGCTTTTAGGGAGATAATAAAACAAAAATTGTCAGAGAATAACAAAAGACTTAAAATGACTGTGGTTAAAGGTCTGATGGAAGTTATACAAATGCAATTGACAATGAAATTTGGTTGTTTCTGTGACGTACAATACTTTAAAATAGTAACAGGAATCGTGACTGATAACATTGTTTACTAACATCAGGCAAAGGAACACCAGGACATGTCATGGACAGCGTGTGCATTGACAAATTTCTAGGATTCTTATACAACTTTTCAAATATTTATATCAATATAATGTAGGGAAGACTATAATGTAGGCAAGGTTAAAAGTCTTTTTATTTGACAATAAAAATCATGTTATACCAGCCTCAGCAACTTAGCGAGGCCCTAAGCAACTCAGTGAGACCCTGTCTCTAAATAAAATACTAAGTCATTTCAGCTTACTAACTGATGCTTATCAAAGCCAGGCTCCAACATTCCCACGGAGACTGGGAGATGGGCCCTATGTTCGAGTGTTGGCTGACACAAACTAAATTATTTTGGCAGAACTGAACTTTCCCAGGAAACAACTTAAGGTGAGATAATTTATTCCAAGGACATAGTCTTGAGTTGTTAAAAAACTGTATTAGAGTTTGTTCAAGTTTCTTAAGTTGGGTGATGGATGAAATTGTGTGGATGTATAAGGCACAGTTGAAGCCTAGGTGGGGATAGAGCTGAGTAGAGTCTGAGTTTGATCAAAATGAGAGTCTTTGTCAAAATTTTGTATGAATAATTGGAAAGGTTACTATTAATGTATTATGTGTGGTGGTTCAATTAGAAATAAGTACAGACATAACAAACATCTCCCCTAGGTTATCCCAACCAACATGTTATTTTCTATAGTAAAGATGACTAAAATTTTTATTTTTGTAAAATAAAATAAAAGCAGCCATAGTTGGAATTGCAAAGCCTGGTGTCCATGACCATGTGAAACCACTGCAGATCTGGGGTGGAGACTCTGGATTTCCTGTTTTCTGGGGCAGTATTCTGAACTTTCCCACCTCAGGACAATGATGGGGAGCAGGGTTGTGAAGTCTGAATCAGGAATTCCCTGTGCCTGGGAAGGGAGGCATGGTTCCTGAGGAGCCACTGAGAGAAGGCAGAAGAGGCTATGAAGGACAGACTAAGTCTGGGAGCCAGAGGGAGTAGAGAGCTGAGAAGCACTTGATGAAGGGCAGAGGTAACAGCTGGTTCTTTGTATGTTCCCCAGAAAGTAATAAATACAAGCCCAAGAACTAGCAGAAGACTGTCATGAGGAGATCAGATGGTCTGAGGCAAGGTATGGTGATCCTTGGAAGGAGGGGTCAGAAGTTTAGCTTCTCAGAAGAAAGTAGAAAGAGCCAGAGAAGATTCTGGCTACACATATGCCTACCTCCTCTATAAATGCATAGATGTTTTCACGTGCATGTGTGTGTATGAGTGTGTGCATGAGAGAAGAGTGAAAGCAAGAACAAGAAAGGGAAAGACAGATGGAAAGGGAGTGGAAGAGAGAGAGAAAGAGATTTGTTATCTCCATATTGTGCTCATACTCCCCACCCATACACACATTAGGGATTGAATAGGGACTGAACCCATGGGCACCCAACTGAGTCACATTGCTAGCCCTATTTATATTTTATTTTGTGATGGGGTCTTAGTAAGTTGCTTAGAGCCTCACTAAATCGCTGAGGCTGGCTTTGAATTTGCAATTCTCCTGCCTTGAATTACAGGTGTGTACCAATGCACCTAGTGGATTTTCTGTTTTTATGCGTCCAAAACAAGCTAACTCACTTACACATAAAACCCGACTTTATATCCCAGGTCTGATGAGAACTAAGAAGACCCTTTGTGTAGGCTCATGTTCAAAAAATAAAATTGGACAAAAAGTATTGTGGCTGAGTGTGGTGGTGCACACTTGTCATCAGCTACTGGGAAGAATGAGGAAGGAGGATCCCAAGTTCAGGCCGACCTTGGTAATTTATAAGGCCCTGTCTCAAAATAAAATTAGAGGGCTGGATATGTAGCTCAGTGGAAGAGGGCTTGCCTGGCACATGCAAAGCCCTGGGTTCACTTCCCAGTACAAACAAAAGAAAACGAAACAAAACAAAACAAAACAAAACAAAACCCATGAAGTATTGTAATAAAAAGCCAGTTCCCTAACCATTTTTCCTGATATATCCCTTCCTTATCCATCCTGGTTCTAGAAGAATAATGAGGAAGACAGAATGGTTTCCTACAAAGGCCCTCCAGTATTCAGGAGAAGAAAAACACCGAACCAATTTTTTCTGGTAGCATTTTCCAAATGATTCTATTTGTCATGGCCCCTCATGGACATAATGGGACTCATCGAGTTAGTACTAATGAGGCCAGGCTAGGCGGCTCCATCAGGAGCAGCTTATTAAAGACCAGGATTAGAGGCCTCTTAAGAAAAATTTGTTTCTAGGTAATGACTTCTCAAAGTAAATTTTTCAAAAAAAAAAATCAGACATGACTCATTTAAATTTAAATGAACATGTATCAAAAATTTTATTCAGTTCATTAATTTATGAGGGAATCAATATGGTTAAAGACTGGTTCAAAGAACTTTGAACGATTGGATATTAAGAGGCAGTTTAATATATGAAGGTTGGGATAGGATTGCTGATTTATATGCAAAATTGGTTAATATTCCACAGGGCAATTAAACAAAGTCTTTGGGGATATTTTTTCTAAACAGAGATTATTTGCAACTCTGCTGGACAAAGTTAAATATGCAAGTTCACTAGGTCTGGGACTTTTCACTAATAGCAAACAGAAGTCAAAGTATACTCCAATAAAAAAATTGGTCCCTGATTAGGTCAGTGCTCCTGTATGACATTGAAAGGACATATTGCAAACTTTGTTACATTTTTAGGAATTTTTAACAATTTTTCTTAAAATGATTTCCCTTTTTCAGAGCAAACAAGTGATATTTGTTCACCACATGAATGAGGACAGAGTACAGATGATATAATGGAGCCTTCTGCATCCGGGAAGGAAGCACAGGTATGAATATCCATGGGTATGAAGCACCATCTTTAAGAAATAGCCAAGCCAGAAACCATGCGCACACCTGCAGTCTCAGCTACTTAGGAGCCCTAAGAGTTCAAGGCCAGCCTGGACAATAAAGTGAAACCCTGTCCCAGAAAAAAAAAAAAAAAAAAGAAAAGAAAAAAAATCCCACTTTATTTTTCCTCATTGCAACCTCTCAACTTCTTTATGTAACTCTAAGTTGGACTGGCCCTCTGAAAAAGCATAATCAAGGAATCAAGTTGCACTGGTCCACTTTCTTCCTCCAAATAGGCAGGACTTATGTGGACACGGTTCTTACAGGGCCTGTGTTCATCTGGTGTCTGCTTTACAACCAATTCCCATTCTATGTGCAGCTGAAGTTCCTACTTCATCCACTTTTGCATGTCAAGAGAATATTAAAAGACAAAATTACAACAAGTCTAGTGTTACACATATCAATTGGCTTTTATTTTTATTTCTAGACTTTGGCAGTCCTCCTAACCAGAATAGGTTCTGAAGAACTCTGCAGCCACAATGCACAGTATTTATGAACAGAAAATGGAAAGTGAGGTACAGAAAATGAAATGAGATAAAGAAACTGCTCCATTGATTACAACTTGGGTTCACTTCGTTTAAACAGTTAGCTGCATGTGATTGACCAAAGCTTGGCTGCTGTGATTGGTTGGGACTTAACTATTTGTTACAAAAGTTTACTCCTTGTTAAGTTTATTTATACACTAAGTTAAGTTGCAGTAGGTTAAGTGAGGGCTCGTATGGAAGCTTCTTCAGGCCAATTTTAATTTGATTTAACAAGAAAATCTTAACCTCTTCTTTATTGCAGAGGAATTCCTCTGAAGTTAGAATGCCCAATGCTGCTGCTTTGGGGTAGAATTCTTCAAGTCATCCCAGAAATGATGGACCCTGGAGACATCAGGCCTAGTTGGGCAGAATGTGTGTGGGGTGTGTGTGTGTGTCTGTGTTGGGGAGAGGTTATGGTTTGGATCATAAATGTCCCCCAAAGGCCATATGTCAGACTTGTTCACCAGCCTGTGGCACTATTGGAAGGTGGTGGAATCTTTAGGAGGTGGGGCATAGGGAAAGGGCCACTGCGGTACCCTAGAAGGGGATATTGGAATCCCAGTTCCTTACCCATCATCTCTTTTCTGTTTGCAACCAGGAGGTGAGCAGCTTTGCTTCACTATGCACTCCCCACCATCACATTCTGCCTTGTCGTAGGCCTAGTAACAACAGAACCAACCAAACACTGAAACCTCTGAAACCATAAGCCAAAATAAACTTTTCCTCCTTTTAAGTTCATTTTCTCAGGTATTTTGTCATAGCAATGGAAATCTGACTAAATAGGGGATGTGAACAACTCCTGAAGCCCCTTACATCCCCAGGACCCAGTTAAAGATGAGCTCCTCCCTGTATTGCTGAGAGCAGTCAGTGGGTGTCTCCTTTTTGCTCAGTGGATGTGTGTGCTTCACTATCTCTGTGACAAAAGCACAATGGTGGACACCAAGCCAACTGATAGGCACAGGAATTTTAGTCAAAGGTATTTGGAGAATGACAAATGAAGATAACTAATGAGGATGCATGGCCTGGGGGGTCATATTCTGCAGGGAGGTTGGTAAATCCACTTTTCTGCCTCTGAACAGTGCAGAACAAAACTCATCTTCCCTTCATGATGGTCTCTTCTTTTGTTTATCAACTCTTATGACTGGCTGGGATCCTTTGTGAGAACTCTGCGTGAGTACCTGAAAAAATATGCCAAGGACCAAGATCACTCTGTCCCTGAACTCTAGGAGACAGAATTGTTGTTGAAAATAAAATGCAGACACACAAAAACATTTGCAGCTGTCGTGGTAGCCCACAACTATAATCCCAACTCCTGAGGCAGGAGGAATGCAAGTTTGAGGTCAGCCTGGGCAACTTAACAAAACTCTATCTCAAAATTTCAAAAAAAAAAAGGGTCAAGGATATAACCCAGTAGTAGGGCACTTGCCCAGCATGCATGAGGCCCTGGGTTCAACCCCCAATACCACAAAACAAAAAATAAACAAAAAGGCACTTGCAAATGTGTCTCATGAGATATTAATACATGTTTTAACTCTAAGGGAAAAACTGAGGAATGAGGAGGAACTCAGCATACAGAGAAGTTGAGATCACCCATGCAGACATCAGAAGAAGGAATTTTTCTTTTCTTTTTTTTTTTTTTTTTTTGGTTCTGGGGTTTGAATCCAGGGGCACTCTACCACTGAGCCACATCCCCAGCCCTATTTTGTATTTCATTTAGAGACAGGGTCTCACTGAGTTGCTTAGGGCCTTGCTAAGGTGCTGAGGCTGGCTTTGAACTCGTGATCCTCCTGCCTCAGCCTCCCAGGTGCTAGGATTACAGGCGGGCGCCACCATGCCCGGCAGAAGAAGGAATTTTGAGCAGAGTCTTGGAGGAAGAGTGGGGATTGGTAGAGAGAGGACACATATATGGGCAAGGGAGTGGACCTTACAGCCCTGTGTCCTTGACTGGTGAAGAGATTAGGAACCAAGAATACAAAGAGAGAAAGATGAAAAATCAAGTATGCAGGTTGAGAGATGGAAATAGAAGTGAGACAGATGACTAGATGAAATCTGAAGATGAGGGAAAACATTTTATAAACTCAAGAGAGGAGTCCATTCCCCACCCCAAGCCTGCCTCTGCGTTCAGGTTTGAGTGTGTGTGTGTGTGAGTGTGAGAGTGTGTGTGTGTGTGTGTGTGTGTGTGTGTTTTGCTGGGATGGAACCCAGGGCCTCATGTATGCTAAGCAAGTGTTCTACCCCTGAGCTATATCCCCAACCCTTGTAGTGTTTTATCTTAAATATTCCCTGGAAGATGAGAAGGATTCATTGATCTTCTAATGATTTTGGTGTTACTTTGTATTCCCGTTCCTCTGGTACCCCATGCTATGTGTGAGAGTAGCTTTTGTGTGGGAGAAGGGGATTCTCCCACATACCCCAACCCCAGAATTTCCTCAGACAACGCCATGGTAGAGGCTAGTATACACCTGGGAGAATTGACTTGAATTACCTAATGTAGAGACTGTGTAATAGGGTGTGGTGTGGACTGTGTCCACTGTCCAAGGACAAGTAAGGGCCCTTCCCACGCCTTCCCACTTACAACTCACCAGGATTCCTGTGCTCAACCTCTTTTTTGCATATAGGCCTTTATGTGTTTCCTGAAGCGTTGGAATGGAGGTACCCATATGCAGCTGGTAGGAAAACAGTGGGGAACTTAGATCCTGCTGGACAATGCATTCTGAAATGTAGGCAGTGACAAGTGGCATCTCCCATGTCAAGCAGGACTGACTCCGGGAGTCACAGTAGAAAACTGCCTGCTACTCTCTCTTTGCATTTCTGCTGTGACAATCTTACCTCTCCCTAAAAAGCATGGAAGAACCCAGAGGAAAGGCAATGAAAATTTTTGGATTAAAGTTTCTCAATAGTCCTTTTTTACAAGGGCAATTCCACTTCAGGTCCTTTGAAGTTCCAAGTGATTTCTGGCTGTCCATTGAACAATGTTTCACTCTCCTGTGTGGAATGCAAGGACCTCTGAAATTTGGTCCCATCTACTTTTGTTCAACCTTGCTTTTCACCTTCAAGTTTCATAAAGTTGAACCAGGCGGCCCATACCATCACCTCCTTTCACGCATAATATCTTTGTCCTCCTCATCTTTTCCCTGTTGCTTTCCAGATCTTTCCCTTTATTCAGTAGCCACTTAAAGTCTAATCTGTCCCTGAGCACTCCTCTGCCTCTCCAATAGGCCTCTTTTGTGCTCTAAGCACATCTTATGCCTGTATGAGCTCCAATTTCCAGCCTCCCTCCTCATCAGAAACCAGATGGTGCCTTCAAGTCTGTACCCCATTGCTTACTGGTTCTTGCCTAAATCTACTCACCCAGATCCCTGGCATGTGCACAGGCCTCTCTCCAAATATGGGCATTTCTGGAAGCACCTGCTTAAGCTGCCCCTGTGACCACCAGCTCTGCCCTGTCCTTAGAGAGGATGGTGGCTAAAGCTTGGTCCTCAGCATTTCTTTCCCACTAATACCAAAGTTGCCTATGGCAAGATGGAGTGAGGTGGAGTAGTACTTAGTCCTTTTTTGAGCTTTGATCCACTAGATAAATCCTAATTCAATACTCCACTCTATTCTAAATTGTATGTGAACAGATCTTGCAAATTTTGCTGATGGCAATGCTTCCAGGCTATTTCCTTACTGATCTTTTCCTGGAGGGGAGGGTATGGTGGCTTCAGTACAAGTTGGACACAAGCACCTTCCCAGCCTTTATTGGATATTGCAATCTAGTCTCATCTCTTTCACCGTGACTGTGAGGAGAGAGGGGCTGGCCAGGGATGGCCACCCTGCCTGCCTGAAGCCCCTGCTCAACCTGCCAGAGATCCTGGGCAACTGGCTGGAGCATTCTCTTCCTGCTCTGAGCCTCTGCAGTTTGCAGTCTGTTCTACAAAGCTCTCAGATACCTTTGCCCTCCTTCTAAGACCCTGGGGGGGACATTTTCCATGGGAATTTAATTTGTGATTTTCCTCACAGAGACAGGATGTGACAGAGACTTCCTCGTTTTGTTCTATCCATCTTGGTTTTTATAGCAAAGAGCAGAGCCAACAGCATATATACTAAGGTGGAAGGTGGGCGAATAATTCTGTCACAAATGAGCTGTGCCCCTGAACTCAGCTGCCAGCCTCTGTCTAAAAGGGACTAAGACACTTCAAATTGTCTCGCTTTGCAGGGGAACGTGAGATCTCTGGGATTTAGCCATTCTGGATGCTTTGCTGCTACCTGAAAGGTATGTGGTTCACTCTCAACACCAGTCTAAACCTCCACCTTTTAGAAATGAAGAGCAGAAAATGATAACGGAAGGTGCTAGGGAGAGCACACCATGGAGTGGCATCCCCTTAGCTATGCCTGGAGGCAGGATGGGAGTTTTGATTGTGGCTAAGGGGTGATGCCCATTCAGGCAGGCTCCTTTAAGAAGACAGGGTTTTGATGCAACCCATTTCCTCCAGATGAAAAGTATTTGAAACCTTATTAAGGCCCCTTATTGAGGTGATCCATCTCCCTTAAGAAGAGTGGAAATTCTTTGTTAGGTCTATTGAAATCAAACCAGTGCAGGCCAGTGAGCAATCACTGGTGGCTGCTGAGGGGAAAGCATGCCACTGGGTGCTTGAAGGGGAGGGTGGGAGAGTGCACACAGCTCAGGACATGGGAATAAGAGGTGGGTGGAATGCACACCTGCACACCAGTAAAACAATTTGCAAATCAGTAAAGCAAAATATAAGTAATCTAAAGAAATACTCAAGTGCTGAGAGACTGAAGTCAAGAGAACACTGAAACATCCAGTGTTCCTGACTTGGAAATTCAGGAAGAAAGAATAGGAATGGATCTTGGCTGAGGGCAAGGAGAGAGGGAGAAGAAAAAAGAGAAGAAAGAGAAAGAGGGAAGGAGAGAAATGGATTCCCCCCTGGGTGGAGGGTGGCAGCACTTCAATGTGCAAGAGCCCCAATTACTCCTTGTGTCTTCAGAAGGGAATGACCCACAGGCTCCCAGGAGAACAGGGGAAATATACCCCATGAGCACAGCATAACTCAGTCTGAGGCCCCCTTTTCGGTCATCATTCTTCTGTGTTCTGCATCTTCTCCAAGTATCCAGCATGTCCAGCCTCTTATTCCTTTCCCCAGCAAAACCTCTTCACCAGAACCAGAATCTGAAATTCATTTTGACTGTGCCCTGTGGAATGTGCACTTCAATAAGGATCAAAGTCTTTAAACTGGAGAGTGGGGTTGAAAAGGGTAAACTTCAGGCAGCAGGTAGGGAAGAGGTACTATTTAGGATCCCTCCGAAGTCACCGACTCTTCCCTTCAGGAAATTGCCAGACCTTTCCCTCCAATTAAAGTCTTTCAAGGCAATGTCCTTGAGTATTTAATAATAGGACTAAGCACATGTGCCCTCTGCCTAAGTCGATGCTGTTGATAGTGTTAGGGAGGCTCTGGCTTAAGATGTTTATTTGTTCCTCTGTTTTGTGGACCTAATGTTCCAGGACAAAGAGAAGTGAAAGCAAGCTTGGGCCTGTGATGGTGGAGAAGGGAGAATAAAAGCATCTGAGATTCTTCAGAGATTTCCCTTCATTTGGGGAACTCTACTTACTCCAGAGGAGGGGGATGCTGAGCCCTCACACAATGTATGACTCTATTCCTGGCTCTGAACAATATGTAGCTCAGGAGCTGCTTCCTCTGGGACGCTTTAGCCCTGTCCTCTTGAAGCTGTGTGAGATAGAGCAAGGCCAATAATGCTATTAACAATGTTGGTTGGTAAAATTAGAAGCAGATCTCACATCCGGTTCTGGTTTAAAAAAAGCCAGATACTGGCACTGTTGAATCAGATTTGACATTAAAAAAAATAATTGAGGCAACAACAGATCTCATGCCTTATGGGACAAGTCAAGCTGCCCCATGTCACCCCGCACCTCTTTATCTCTCTCCAGGTGGCCCTCACTGCTGATGGAGGATTTCCCAGTATCCCCAATCCTTTTGAAGCAAGTACCTCTGCCCAGCAGTCTCTTCTTCCTCACACACCTTCTCTTCTTCCTTCTGTATGGGGAGGCAAATTCAGGTAATGCATCTGACCTGCACCCATCTGCAGCTTGCCTGACCAGGACATGAGCACCTCAGCCCTACCTACCCTTTGTGCCAGGTGCCTCTCAGAGCTGAGATCTTATGAAACAGGACAAGGCCATCACCATTTGCTAAAATACAGAGATATTTCCATCCCAGTTTTTAAAGAGCCACTCCCGCTGAGTACCATCCAGCCACTTCATGCCTCACCAGCATTTTGCCAGCCCCAACACCCCTCATATACTTCCCAGGATCCTGAAGTTGGGCACAGCAAAGAAGATGGCAGGAGGGTGCCAGGAAACTCTTCCTGATCAGTATTTATGCTTAACCAGTTAGTAAATATTTTTAACTCTATTACTTGCATAGCTTTTGAAGAGTGGAAAATTTTTCCCAATTCTACCATCTCACAAAACAAGCAGTCAGCTGGGTACAGTGATGCACACCTGTAATCCCAGCAGCTCAGGAGAATCAAAAGTTCAAAGCCAGCCTGAGAAACAGTGAGGCTGTCTCAAAATAAAACATAAAAAAGGGCTGGGGATATGTTTTAATGGTTAAGCACCCTGTGTTCAATCCCTGGTACCAAAAAAAAAAAAAAAAAAAAAAAGGGATCAAAAAATAATAAAAAAAAAAAAAAAAAAAAAAAAAAAGGGAAGAAAAAAGAAATGAAAAGATGAAAAAGCAAAAACAGAGGGTACAAATTAATTAATTATGCAAATGAAATGTCCTAATGTCTTAGGCGGGGAACCAGGGATATCAGAGTGACTAAGGCATAGGTAAGATCCTCAAGCAGCTCATGATCAATGGAGCAGAACATGAATGACATAAACAACTGCAAGAAAACCATGTCCAGAGATTTTGGGATCACAGCTAAGCACAACTAAGAGCAATTTTCTTTCCCCAAGAAGCAAGGAGAGGCAGACAGGAGGTACTATTTGTTCAGAGCCACCCAAGATGTACATACTCCAGGAAAATGGCAGATGGTGGGTAAACTGAGGCAGGGAAGAGAACGAAACATCGGGTGTGTGGTGAGACAGCTGGGGAGACCCTGGGGAGGACAGCTGCCAGGAGGGTGTTGGAGATTCACTCAGTAGGCAACAAGGTGTCTCAAATGACACAAAGAAAAATGTGTCCATATTCTATGGGCAAAGTGAAAGATGGGAGGGAATCCAGGATGACCGGGCTTTGGAAAAAGGTTCTAACTGAACTAAGTTCTAACTGAGCTAGTTTGAGGTAGCAGAGTGACCACATGAAGACACTATGAAGGAAGAGAAAGATCAAATGAAAGATCATGATAAATAAGTCTCAACAGCAGAATTTGCTTGGTCTTTATGAAAATCCATGGAGCATGGAACCCTCATAGATTATTTTAAATATTTTTGTTTTTATAAAAGCTGTACATGTGTGGCATTTTTTAATTGGAAAAGCTGACAAATGGAAATAAGAAAATATCTAGTCCCATCATGCAGAAATTACCACCAACAACAATTTGGTGTCTCTCCTTTCCAATCTTTTTCTCTACACAATTATATAAATATTAATTTTTTACTCATGATCATAGAATAGTGTTTATATTGGTTTTGAAACTTGCTTTTTCTTAGCCTAACATTGCATTTCACTCACTGCCCTGGTCATATTTACATAGTCCCCCAAATAACATCTGCACCTGGTTGGTTCAAACCCATAAGCAGTCCAGCATCACACATTGTCTCTGGTTTTCATGTCCCTTTGTGACACTCACTTTTTTCATATAACTTACTTGTTCAAGAAACCAGGCTGGTTTTCTTTGTAGAGGGTCTCATCTTTATCATTTGAATAGTCTACTGTAGATTTCTGACCTGCAAAGCAATATGATAAAAATCATATTTGAAGAGGATTGATTTGGGACATTACTCTGTCTTGTCATACTAGAAGAGATCAAGGTGATAGGCCCTGGGGAATCCATTCTGGTCCATGTCGGGGATGAGGTGGAGTTCGAGTGCCACCTGTCACAGTACCAGGACGCTGAAGACATGGAGATCCGCTGGTTCCGGAGCCAGGCCTCCGACGTGGTGCACCTGTACCAGGGGCGACAGGAGCTCTTCGGCACACAGATGGCACGGTTCCAAAACAGGACCAAACTCGTCACGGAGCACATCAGCGTTGGCAGTGCCATCCTACATCTCCGCAGCATTGTTCCATCAGACGAGGGCCGATATGGATGCAGCTTTCTCTCCGACGACTTCTCTGGTGAAGCCACCTGGGAGCTGGAGGTAGCAGGTGCGTGCTGTGACCAAGCACCAGCAGGGACTGGGGAGAAAAGATGAATTTAGATACAGCCGCTTTGCTCAAGTAAATATACAATCAGAGAAAATCCCTAATTTGGCGGGGTCAGGGAGAGGATTTTTTTTTTTAAACAAGAGATAGGTCCATTTGCAAATGGACAAGAGGAGCAAACATTTCTCTCTCTCTCTCTCTCTCTCTCTCACACACACACACACACACACACATGCACGCGCACACACATATACCACAATGATCCTTAACATATGAAAAGATGATTATTTTTACTTTAAATGAGAGAAAGACAAAGCTATAAAGATTCAATTTTTTTAATCTTACGAAGTGGCAAAAATTCCAAAGTTTGACCATGCACTCTTGGTGGATCTTTGAGGGAGCAAGCCTGTTTTGTTAGTGGAATTCAAAGTCCAAGAGCTTGAGGACAGAGAAATCTGGCAATAAATAACTGGACTTCCTGTATATCTGCCCTTGGATACAGCAATCCCACCTCCAGGAGTTTACCCTAGAGATATATCTCCAACACTTTCAATATGAAAAAGGCATTCATATAAGTTTAATCTTTGTAGCAATTTTTGTAATTGCAAACTAGTGGAAACTGCCTAAATGTCCATGCATAGGAGATGAGCATGGTCCACACAGAGTGGAGTGATCCATACTCTGCTGCTGGAAAAACGAGGATCCCTATGAATAGATGTGGATGGATTTCTAGGATGTACTAAGAAAAAAAATCAAAATGCTAAAGAAGTTGGATAATGTATATTTTTGTGTGTAGGAAAAGAAGGAAAGAAGAAGGAACACTGCAAGAAGAAACATAGGAAGGGGCTAGGGATGCAGCTCAGTGGTAGAGGATGTGCAAGGCCCTGGGTTCAATACTAACACTGCCAGAGAGAGGGGGTGGGTCTAGTTCTATAAGAATAGGGAAACAAAGGAGTGCATACAACACAGACATTTGAGTTTTAGTGAGAATCAAGAAAAGAGGACAACCTATTGGAATTTGGGGTGGAACAATTCTTCATTCTGGTAGGACTATCCCTTGAATACTACTACTAAATGCTAGTTGCCCTTCTCCACCAAATATCCTCCTCTCCATATTTCCAAATGTCCCTTGGGTTAGTACTGTCCTCACATACCCCTGCTAATCTAAACTGTCATTTGCAATCCATGGAGGGTGGGATGACTGCTTCAAGCCCACACAC
>JAJEJO010001111.1:293159-329868 GCA_020662805.1 Glaucomys volans
GACATATCTCTGGAAGAGAGTTGCTAGAAGTTCCTAGGGGTAGGGGTGGACTCTGCTAGGCACCAGCAGATTCATTGATGTACTTGACATAAAAGAATTTCAGCATGTGTCAGTAGAAACACAAATAGATTTCTTTAGCACAGCAGTTATGCCTTCGAGGGAGAATGCAGACTATTTCAAGAGAAGGAAGCATTTTGGGGGTTCCCAGCTCCTCTTTTAAAGGAAACTTTGTGAGAGTTGGGTATGGGAAATTATGTAGGGATGACATCAGTCTGACAATCACAATATGATTTATGGTGATCTGGTGGTTCTCAGAATCCTTAGGCTGACATGGTCTTCATTATCTGATGAATGATAATGCTGGAAAGTCCCCTAATTTACAGGTTTCTTAAAATATCGTCTCACTCCTTGTTTAATCTATTTATTTGTGGACTAATTAATAGTGCACAGGTAATTATAAGTGAGTGAATTTTTGATTAACATTCGATTTACAGGTTTCCCAGGAATTTGGGAGAGAGTAGCCTGGAAAAGTATTTGGAACTTTAAATTAAAATCATATTTCCTTGTCTTTCATTTATGTCTTCTTTCTACCTATTTCTTTTATTTATTCTATCCTACCTCAATACATTAGAAGGTGGTAGGCAAAGTGGGCGTAGTAGCACACACCTGTAATCCCAGAAGCTCCAGAGGCTGAGGCAGGAGGATTGTGAGTTCAAAGCCAGCCTCAGCAAGAGCAAGGCGCTAAGCAACTCAGTGAGACCCTGTCTCTAAATAAAATACAAAAATAGGGCTGGAGATGTGACTCAGTGGCCGAGTGCTCCTGAGTTCAATCCCCGGTTCCAAATAAATAAATAAATAAAAAGAGATGAGGATGTAACTTAGTGATAGAATACCCCTGAGTTAAATTCCCAGTGCCACAAAAAAAGGGGGGGAGGAGAAGGAAGAGGAGGAGGATGGTGCCAGAGAGAAAAATGAAGAAAGGAAAGGTGGCAGGGAGTGGTGGAATATGTCTATGGATTACAAAATGGTGACTCGGGTAAGTAGATGTTTAGGCAAGGAGTTGAAATTTAGGTCATTATTTAGTATCAAAATCTTATTAAGAAGTCCCCACCAAAAGATTTAATGTTCCTGACTCTAATTGTTTTAAGTTTTGAGGCAAACCTGATTATGGGCTATTTTTCAAATTAATAATTATATTATTATAACAAAAATCTCTCCCTTTGATACTGTTTGGTAGGTATGGTTTCAAGATAAGTGATAACTTATCCTCTAATAGGAGGATTTGACAGCATCATTGTCACACAGAGTGCATTCTAAATTCCCCTAGTGAGCTGGGTATGCTGACACTGCCTATAGTCTCAGCACCTTGGGAGACTGAGGCTTGAGCCCATTAGTTTGAGATTAACCTGGGCAACATAATGAGGCCCATATCTAAATAAATAAACAGATAAATAAATTTCATTGGCAATTGGTGTGGCCCTCTTTGTTTGCTGTCTTTACCCAAAGGAAAAAATAAAACCTCTCATATCTCTATGGCAAATAGTTATAACTTGCAGCCAGACTCTTCTTTTTCTTTGTTTTTGGGGTGTGTGGGTGTACTGGGAATTCAACCCAGGGGCACTTAACCACTGAGCCCTTTTTTTTTTTTTCCTTTTTTTAAGAGATGGGGCCTCACTAAATTGCTGAGGCTGGCTTTGAACTTGTTTCAGCCTCCAGAGCAGCTGAGATTACAGGTGTGCACTACCACACCCAGCTTTTCTTTTTCTTTTGAGACCGTATCTTCTTAAGTTGCTGATGGTTAGGTTTAGGGTTAGGGTTGCTGAGGCTAGCCTGGAACTTTGGATCCTCCTGCCTCACAGCCTCAGATGGGGTTGGAGCTCTTAAAACTCCTAGTTCTTTCTCCACGATATTTACATGTCAAAGAGATGGCCCTGAGTTGTAAAGTTGGCAAAAGATTTGTTTAGCTTTTGAAATTTACCTACATCTCAAAGAAATAGAGAAACAATTTACAGATTTCCTAAAGGAAATGCTCTGAGAAAGAGGAAAGGAGGAGTCTTTCCTCTTGCATCAGGGAAAGTACATTTTTTTTCCTTTTGAGATTTGCATATAAATCTAAATTTATATTGCTTATATTTATTATTAAATTTGTATATATAATTTGAGATTTGTATATATTTCTCTGTATACGCTTCTTTACAGATGGTGTGAGTCATGTGGACATTAGTTGCAAAGCAAGCACAGAGGCTGAAGGAGTGAGATAAGAGGCTCAGAGAGATAAGGTTAAGGGTAGCAGGTCAGGGAGACATCAGACCCTGAAACCCCTGCTCTTAACCCCCAGGTCTATGCTTTGAAACCATCTGTCCTGAGGGATCAATCCAGTCTGGCCAATACTTTTGTACAGTATAATGAAATACACTTGTAGAAAAATAAAATTAGGAGAAAAAAACACTTATGCTAAATGGAATAAACCAGAAACAAAAGGGTAAATATTGTGTGCCCACTTATATGAGGTACCCAGAACTGTCAAATTTGTAGAAAGTGGAAAGGTGGCTTTTAGAGTCTGGGGTTGAGAGAGGAATGGGGAGCTGATGTTTAAGGAGCATAGTTTCCATTTGGAATGATTAAAAATTTCTGGAGATGGATTATGGTGATAGTCATGCTCAAGTGTGCATACATTTAGTGCCATTGAACTATACACTAAAAAAATAAATAATGATTAAGAATTAAGGATATAGCTCAATGGCAGAGTGCCTGCCTAGCATGCCTGTTGTTCAGTACCCAGCACCAGGGCGGGGTGGACATAGGCTAGGATGATAGACTTTTTGTTTTGTATATTTTACCACAGTTTATTTTATAAAGATAAAGATGTATTTTTAAAAAGACTTGTGAGATAAAAGCATCCTTTTAATTTTTTAATGTATTTTTGTAGTTGGACACAATGTCTTTATTTTTATGTGATACCTCACATGTGCTAGGCAAGCATTCTACCACTGAGCTACAACTCCAGTCCCAAAGCACCCTTTTTAAATAATTAAATTCAATAGACACAAAATTATTAAATTGCCACAAGATTTTCTAAAGGGTTTCTCTCCATTTTTGTGCTCATCTCTTTTTTTAAGTTTTAAAACAATTTTTATGGTGCATGACTATAATACATTTTAGGTATTACTAAAGTGAGTGGCTTAAAATAGATCTTTATCATATCATGAATGCCAAGAAAGCAGTTTCCCTCCAGAGGCTACAAACATTTTTATAACCTTTTAGAAAAAATTCATTTATATAACTATGTATATGTGTGTAATGTATATTTTCCTGTCAATAATTTTGCCATCCTAGAGAAAACGGCTTTGAAATGTTGAATTACAATTTACAGTATATTTTAGAAACAATTGTGTGTGTATGCTTAATAGTAATCAATACTTGCATAAAAATGTCATTTTTGATTAATTCATTAACTTTTTGATGAAAGTTGAATCATCCCTTGATCTTCTGGTTAGGGCCAGTACTGCTCTTGGCCACATCCTCCATGGGGGCAGATCCTCCCTGGGGATCCTGGGGAGCTGTCATTCAGCAGGTTATCAACTTTGTTAGCAATTCTTCCAAAAGTGTGGTGACAACAGAGGTAAGAGACAGTTGTTTGCAACTAGGCAGAGAGACTACTAGAATTCAACAAAGAGAACAGTAATTCACCAGGTTTCAGATATAAGCAAAAAACACCTTGACTTCTCGATTTCTTCAGATAAAGGGCAAGAGTAGGAAGAAGTGGTGGGAGGTCAGAGCTGTGGTCATAGAAGTTCTAAACAGGAGCAAGAGGGACAGGCTCACCAGTGGCCCCTTCCCTTTTCTCTTATACTGTGGATCGTACCCAGGGGCGCTTAAACACTGAGCTACATCCCCAGCCCTTTTTAATTTTTATTTTGTGACAGGGTCTCACTAAGTTGCTGAGGCGGCCTTGAACGTGCAAACCTCCTGCCTCAAGCCTCCCCAGCCGCTGGGATTTAGAGGCTGCACCACCAAGCCCTGCCCAGTGTGTCTCTTTTCAATGTGCAGCACTTTCCCATTTCACTGGGCAAGTTCAAGTTCAGTGCTTTTTCACCTGATCCTACCTGAGATAAGCCCAGGTAGTCGCTGTCACACCCATTTTACACTTGGCTCTAGGGCTGCCAGAATGTGTCAACCCAAGACCACTAGGAAGATTTTCCAGCCCACGAGGTCTACAAGAGCCTTGTCTCAGTGGTTAGTGGAGCCTGAATTGAGCTAATCCCTGTGGGATGTTTTCCAGATGCATTTCTACCCAGAACTTCCACGTGGAAAAGTGCTTTCTTAGGGACCCTGGTGGCACTGCTACTACTCCTGGCCCTCCTCACGGTGCTGGCGCTTTACTACTTGCACAAGCAACAGCAGTCTCAAGGTATGAGGTAGGCCCAAGGACTGCCCTCCTTCAGCTGGCTTTGCTTAGGAGGAAAGTGGTGGCAGCAGCATAGAAGGACACACGGGCAGGAAGGCGACCCCAGGGTGGCTTACAGAGGCACCATCCTGTTGGGCCAAGAATGGGACCTGGAAACAAGCAGAGGAGGGTGCATATTGAAGCTTCTCTTTTTCTTTGCTTCAGAAAAACTAAAGAAACAGACGGAGAAGGAACAAGGTAAGCTGTGGCGAAGACGCGCTCTATGTCCAACATCCCTGACCAGCGCAAAAGGGGGTGCTGGGTCAACAAGGCAAGGACCCAGAGTGGGACAGAGTTAGGAGCAGGGTTGAGTTAGGTTAGGTGGGGCAGAATTGACTCTTCCCCTTACCTACCTCAGAGCCCAATTGCTTCCGGCCCAGAGTCCCCTCCCAGAAGCGGGGCGGGGGGGGGGGGGGGGGGGGGCCGAATCTGTGCACTTGGTGGAGAATAAGGCCTCAGCGTTCATTGATCTGCCTTATGGAACTCATTCCTCAACTTGGAAATTTTTCCTCTTTTCGTTTCTTCTGCAGGAAAACTGACTGCACAGCTGAGTAAGTTCTGGTTGCCTTACGGACACTGTTGGGTACCGACCAGAGAAGTAACCAGGGAACACCTAGAATGGAAGGACGAGTTCAGTGTTTTTCATCTCCCTTTGGAAAGAGAGAGATGGCACCAGTCTTATTCTAAGTCCTTACTTCTGCGTCTTTTCTCTTCCAAAAGGGCTGAAAGGACAGGCTGCCTGTGGGTGCGTAGCTGCCATTAAAGTGAATAGGATGAGGCATCAGAAACCTGCAGATGAGTGGCCTTTTATAGGGCAATGCAGAGACAAGGGCCGGGTGGAGGTTAGCAGTTTAAGATTAAGGAACCTCTTCCTGGTGACATGTTTTGGGAAGGTGGTTCTATTCATCTGAAGATGAATGTTTTCTTTGTGTTCTGCTTTCAGAGAAGCTTCAAACAGAACTTGGTAAGTGATCCCTATTAAAACTATTCATTGATGTCCACCTTTTTGTAATTGCTGATTGTCTCATCTCCCAACTAGAGGTTTGATACCTAGGCTGGAACCCTGCTGTGTGGGTGGCAGGAGAAATAGGAAAGGGGCAGGGAGAGGAAGAGGTGTGTACAAAGTCTGATGTGAGCAGGGAAACTGTGGTGTCCTGATGTTCTAATTCCATTTCCCTTTGCTACTTCAGACTGGAGAAGGACTGAAGGTCAGGCTGGTAAGTGAAGATCATTTCTCTCTCACAATTCTTATTGTGTTCCCCAATTTACATCCCAATTAAACACATCATAAGTTGTAAATAAAAATGCATTTAATATGCCTAATCTACCTAATAGTTTAGCAACAGAGCACACTGTAAAGTACCATTTACCTGTGTGATCACACGGCTGACTGGGAGCAGTGGCTGTAGCTGCCCAGCATCTCAGAAGAGTATGGTACCAAGGTATTGGGTATTGTCAATAGCCTGGGAAATTAAAAAAAATCTCAAGTATGGTTTCTACTAAACGTGTATGACTTTTGCTACATTGTAAAGTCCAAAAATCATAAGTCAAGCCACCATGTCAGGGACTTACATCATAAGTCTACATCTCAGCATCTCCATCACTCATTCTGATTAACCTACCATGCTTCATTCAGTTTTCATTCCATAGTCTCACATCACTTGTTAGAAGTTATACTCAAGTTTTGCTTTCATGTTTATTTTGTCCTAGGCTCCAGACATATTGGAAACCACTGGTTCCAACCCTAGTAGCCTATGATATTACCTACACTCCTGGTACCTACTCTCAAATACTGCCTTATGGGTCTAGAGTGGGCGTGTTACCACATATATGTATTCATTTCTCACCATACCTCCCAATTTCCCCCCTTAAGGCAAACAGTCTAATGTGTGTTTTTTTATTTTGTATGTATTCTTACAAATGTTTCTATTTTGCCATATGCATTTTAGTCATATAAGTGACATTTATAGTCTCATGCTATCCCTTGCTTTTTCCATGCATGTCTAGTTTAATATCTCTCATGTATGCATGTGGTCTGTTTCTCTTGCTGCAGAACACTCCACTGTAGCCAGGCACCCTCCTGGAGTACACATTCAAGCTTCTTTGAACTCCATACCACCATAAGAGACACTGAATTAATAACCTCAAACATGTTACCTTATGATCCTGTGTAGAAATTTCTCTAGGATGTATACCCAGGCCCATGGGAAATATGTACTGTAGTGGGACAGAAGTCTTCAGGGGAGTCCTTCACCCTGCTGTCAGCAGTGCGTAGAGGCTCCATGTGCCTGTATCCCATGTGAGCCAGCTTTCTAAGTTTGCCACTCAATAAGTCAATAAATCATTGCTCATTGTTCTTTTATTTGTATCTTTATGAATGCTAAGTAGTTTGAGCATCTGAATGTGTTAGTTGGCTTTTGTGGCTTCCTTTTCTGAAAACTGTCAGTTCATACCTTTGCCTCTTTTTCTTAAAGGATTGATGTCTTTTTCTTATTGAGATATATATATATATATACATATATGTACACACATACATATATGGTTAGTAACATGTGATACCTTCACTGGTATTAAATATTGTGAATTCCTTCTTCTATTCTGTCATTTGCTATTAGCCTTGTTCAGAGTCCCCTTATGAAAACACATCATTAATTTTGATAAAGTCAAATTTCTTCCTTAGGTTTTATTGAAGAAAATCTTTCTCACATGTGGGTCACAAAGATATTCTCTCATACTTTCTTTTATTCATTTTATATGTGTTAGCTTTTTGTTACTATAACAGAATGCCTGAGATAGTCAATTTATAAGAAGAAAAGTTTTATTTGGTTTTGAGGTTTCAATCCATGGTTGCTTGGCTCTATTGCCTTTGGGTCTGTGACAAGGCAGCACTTTGTGGGGGAAGTATGAAATGAACCAATCTTCTCACTTCATCACGGCTGGGAAGCAAAGAGGGAAAGAATAGGGACAGGGCCCAAATATTCCTTTAAGGGCATACCCCTATAGGACCAGAAAAACTCCAAGTAGGTCCCACCTCTTAAAGATTCCACCACCTCACAGTAGTGCCAAGCTGAGGACCAAGCCTTTGACACATGGGCCTTTGGGAAATATTTCAGATCCAGACTATAGTAATATGTGTTACTAACACATATTACACGTAGGTCTTTAATCCTAGCATCCACCATTTTCTGAATGTTGGGTGAGAATTAAGTGATTTTTCTCTACATAGTGAGTTTTTCCAAAGCCATCTAGTGCACTAGCCATAATTTCCCCATTGATGTGAAGTGTCAGCTTTAGTGCACCTTCCAGTCACATGTCTAGGTGGGACTGTATATTGGCCCACCTATCACCTCATTCTTTTTATTGCTATGGCTTTTTTTCTTTATGCTAGGGACTGACCTCAGGGCCTCAAGCATGTTCGATAAGCACTCTACTGCTGAGCTACAACCACAGCCCTTTTTAAAAAATTTATCTTGAGGCAGAGTCTCACCAAATTGCTCAGGCTGGCCTCAAGTTTGTGATCCTTCCTGCCTCAGTTTCCTGAGTAGCTGGGATTCCAAGTACCACTGTGCCTGACTATTGCTATGGATTTTATAGTAACTGAAAGTACAATTTCTCTTTTCCCCTACTTCCTTTTTAATTTTTTTAAAAAATTTTTTATTAGAGCTCTATTGTAGTTGGGTTCATCCTGACAAACTCATACATGCATGGAATTTGATTTCAGTTTTCTACTTCCTTTTTAAAGTTAATAGGCCTTTTAAAAATATAAATTACAGGATAAATTTATGAAGTTCCTAAAAAATATCCAAAAGTTGATTTGCATGGGATTGCTTTGAATTTATAATTAAGGAGAATCAATATATTATAGAATTGAGTTATTCTACCCAACAGGTATATATTTTTAAAGTTCTACTGGTTATATTAATAAAAAACCAGGTATAATGTTTGGAACTCTGAAAATGTCATCTATTGCCATTAGTCAATAATGAAAACAAAACAAAACAGAAATCTACTTGGCATGGCTCACATTAAGAAAGGAGATCTGAGTGGCATACACCTGTAATCCCAGCAACTCAGGAGGCTGAGGCAGGAGGATCTTGAGTTCAAGGTTAGCCTCAGGAACTTATCAAGGCTCCAGGCAACTTAGTGAGACTCTGTCTCAAAATAAAAAGAAAAAACAAAAAAGGGTCTTGGGATGTAGTTCAGTAGTAAAGCAACCCTGGATTAAATCCCCAGTGCCAAAAAAAAAAAAAAAAGGAGGTCCACTGAGGAAAGACAGGGTGTTTAGAGAACATTCTAGGACAGGATCCATGCTCAGCTGAGCTTCCGGACTGAGCCTTTTCCATTCAGCATTTGAACCTTCATTTCCATCCCTAAGGACATCCAGGCTGCTTGTACTGGGTCTTTACCTATGTTCCGTTCTTCTGCTTTTCATGACTTCACGACTTCAGCCTGCACACAGCTTTCTACAACCACAGCCCCCAACTCAAACCCAAATTCCCAGGAAAATACCATGGTAGACCCAAACAAGTCTGGATCCAAACCAGCTGTCAGGGTGAGGTTATTTGATTTGTAGGAACCCCTAATGCATTTTGAGTCTCCCTCAAGGATCCTGAGTTATTGACTCAGCTCTTTTCCTTCTGGTTTCAGAGTGGAGAGCAGCACGACAATATGCAGGTAAGTTGAAAAACTGACTTATGAACTTGGTTTGACTGGATCTTAAATAGAAAAGATGAGATAGCTGAGATTAGAGGAAGCATCTTTCCAGGAGCCAAATACAGAGCCTAAACACAGAAACATAAAAGCACACTTGCATGCACATAATGTGACACACTGGCACTACGCACATGCATGCACAAACATGCTTCCCTACACCCATAGCTTTCTGGGGTTTACTAGGTTCATTTCCTAATGAATGGTAGGCTGCTTCTTGGGCCTGTTGGCAGAAGAACACGCAGTGTGAAAGGAACCTTTCAGATCATCTCATAAAGAATACTCAGGTTCCCCAACACCTAATGGGTATATTTTGGGTGGTGGATGTTGGAGTGCAGTCACTGGACTAGCCTATCTCAGAGGTTCCCTTCAGTTTTAAAATTCTGAAATTGTAAAATCAAGGACCAGAACGCATGATGATCTCAAGGTCACAAAGTTTTGGTGCACCAGCTGGGAATAGAACCAGATAGTAGCTTCTTCCCCTTGACCAGGACTTGGCTCCATGTTCACGAACCTACCTCATTTGCTGTCACTTCTCTCCATCGCACAAATATGCGATTTATTCCAGTTCAGGAATAAAACTGCAGTACTCAGGAGTAACTTTCATGCCACTTTGGGAGCAGGGCAAAGAGTGGGGAGTTGCTAACATGGGGTAGGGTGATGATTTCACTAATTGCTCTACCAGGAGAAACTAGATTTGCCTGTGGGGGAGGAAACAAAGGTCCCAGAGCCATTCTCAGTGGGCACTAACCCTGTGCTTTTGGGCAGTGGACGTGACCTTGGACGCAGCCACAGCGCACCCCAGCCTGGAAGTCTCCGAGGATGCCAAGAGCGTTTCTTCTCGCCCAGGGGCAGCGATCCCAGCAGCTGGCGATCCGCAAAGGTTCACAGAGCAGACATGCGTGCTGAGCCGGGAACGCTTCTCCACTGGCCGCCACTACTGGGAAGTGCATGTGGGCCAACGCAGCCGCTGGTTCCTGGGTGCGTGTTTAGCATCTGTGCAACGCTCAGGACTCGCGCGCCTGAGCCCGGCTGGCGGATACTGGGTGATGGGGCTGTGGAACAGCTGCGAGTACTTCGTCCTGGACCCACACCGCGTAGCGCTCACGCTGCGCGTGCCTCCACGGCGCGTGGGCATCTTCTTGGACTGTGAGGCGGGAAAGCTGTCCTTCTTCAACGTGTCAGATGGCTCCCATATCTTCACCTTCACCGACACCTTCTCAGGGGCTCTCTGCGCATATTTCAGGCCCAGGGCACACGATGGTGGAGAACGCCCTACTCCACTAACCATCTGCTCCTTGCAGTCCAGAGGGTCGTGCGTTCCAGAAGAGAACTACACAGACTGCCTGATACAGCCCTATGAGCCCTCGGACCCTGACCTGGGTCTGTGGTGAGGCTCTCTCTTGGCCACAGGACGGGGGCCTGCAAAGCTTCCAGGAAGTTCAGGTTAGCGTTTGACTCTATGGCTTCCTCTAGAGTCAACAATCCACCAACTAAAATAATGAACAAAGCCTAAAGGGTCAGAGCAGTGGAAGGGAACAAGGAGTAGGAGTACCTTTGCCTATGCAGATGTGTGTGTATAGTTTTCTTTAAAGAAAAGAGGCACTTTCACAGATCGTTTGTATATAATATTCAGCTAATGAGTAAAATGTATCATCAATGATGCATGGGAACCAGGGTACTCAATGTGGGAGATGGGATAGAAATTGGAAAGGGGGAAGAAGGGTGAGGGAGGTATTGTTGGACTGGATTAGAAGTACGGATTACTTCATATAATTGGCGTATACTTTTCGTATAAATTTGCTAGCTTTACAAATGTTTATCAGCAATGACACCTCATAAGCAATGCATTCACCTATGGCTCAGATCCTAGCTTTAAACACTATTTCCTATTAAAATAAATTTGGGGAAATGGTTGATTCCAAGGATGGGACAGTGGAAGTACAAAAGCCTGTACCAAGAACTGATAGGCAGGAGGAAGAAGTTCAAGAGTTCTGTTGTACACAATGGTGACTGTAGTTATTAACTGTGTATTGTATGCTTAAAAATCACTGAGTAAATTGTAAAATGTTTTCATCAAAACAAAAAAATGTATGTGAGGTAATTAATAAATTAATATTAATTAGCTTGATTTATCCATTCAATGACTGTGTGTGTATGTATGTAGCTGCTATGCAGTAGTCATTCCACAGCCCCTTCTGTGAAGCATACAGAATTTTATATATATGTATATATATAATAAAATATATAGTTTTTTATCAATTAGGTAAATAAATACGAATTTTGAAAAATAAATAAAAACTGAGGGGCTTCCCTGACCAATTATGGAAAAATCTGAACATCAAAATCAATAATAACAACAATATATTATAGTGCATTGAATTAAACAACAGTGCATGAGTGAGTCCATGCAGATATTTTTTCTTTTTTAAAGAAAAATAGGAATTTTTTTTAAGAGATGGAATCCAGCTAAGAGAGGTGAAAGGAGAGAGAGAAAGAGAGAAACTACCAGTTCACAACACCATGGAAATAATATAGATAAAAATCACCATTGAATTCTAAAACTATAGGGTGAAAGCCTTTTGGAGAGCAGTGTTTTTTAAGTCTTAAAATAGTAATTTTGCACAACTTTTATAAATTTAAAGGGAAATGGTTACCTTTGCAATGGTAATCTGCCAGACTAAGCAATTTAGCATAAGACATTAATTTGACAACTGAGGAAAATGAAATAGCAACTTTAAACTACTAAGTGAATGTTAATTTTCTGAGTGAGACATTTGTACTGTGGTTATTCAGAAGACTATTCTTGCTTTTAGAAAATATACTGAAGTTTTTAGATGTAAATCACAGCCTGCAAGTGACTCAAGTGATGAAGTGGGAATATATATAAATAAATGGATATAAAGAAAGAGAGAAAACAAACATGACAAAGTAACAGTGAGTCTAGTAAACAGTGTACTGATGTTCATTGCACTACTCATGCAGCTTTGCTGTAGGTTTGAAATTTTTCAGATTGAAAGAGCTGGCAGTGGCAGGGCAGGGAGAAGGAAGGATAAACCAAAAAGTTAAATAATTATCTTTGGATAAGAAAATGGTGATTACTAGGGTTTTTAGAAATTACTTCTCTGCATTTTTAAATGTTCATTAATATATATGAATTCAGTTATCATAATGGATTAAACACGTAAGCATAAGATCTGAAACTGTAATATTAGTTCAGTATGCATGTTCCTAGCATGCATAAGGAATGAGGCCTTGTGTTCAATCCCCACCACGACCCCCAGCAAAAAAGCAAAGAAATAAACATTTCTCAAAATAAGACATACAAAAAGTAAATGGTCAACAGACATTAAAAAAAAAAGTTCATCACCAGGGCAATGCAAATTAAAACCACAATAATATATGTTTCACACCTATTAAAATGTCTGTTATCAAAAAAATGAAGATAAGTGGGGCATGAAGTACATGTCTATAATCCCAGTGACTTGGGAGACTGAGGCAGAAGGATGGCAAATTCTAAGCCACCATTAGCAACTAGACCCTGTTTCAAAAATAAGAAAATAACATGGGGCTGGGTCTGTGGTTCAGTGGTGCTCCTGAGTTCAATCCCTAGTATGGCTAACTAAATATATACATACATACATACATACGTACATACACACATAAATGCAGGGTGGATTTTGTTATTTGTGATAACATGGATGAACTTGGAGAACAGTATGCTCAATGAAGTGAGTCAGGCACAGAGGGACAAATGCCATATGATCTCACCCATATGTACAATCTAAAAAGTTAAACTCATAGGAGACAGTGGGATGATGATGAAGCTGGGGAGAGGGTGACTGAGGAAAGGGGAGAGATTGACCAAAGAGTGTAAAATTTTAGATAAATTAGGGGGATTAAGTTTAGTGATTTATCATACAGAATGGTAACTATAAAAAGTAATAGTGCATTGTATATTTCATAATGTGTTCCTCCAGTATATGCCAAACATGGACATTCTCACTCTTTGGTGGGGGAAGGATTCTGGGGATTGAACTCAGGGACACTTGAACACTGAGCCACATCCCCAGCCCTGTTTTGTATTTTACTGTGAGGCAGGGTCTCACTGAGTTGTTTAGTGCCTTGCTTTTGCTGAGGCTGGCTTTGAATCCATGATCCTCCTGTCTCAGCCACCCAAGCCCCTGGTATTACAGATGTGCACCACTGTAATGGGCTGACAGATTTGGCTTATGGAAATGTTACAAGCCAGACTATATGGGCAATGACTAAACAGACTCCATTTTTCTCTGAGATTCCATGTTATGTAGGAAATGCTGCTTCTGTGGAAACACCCCACCTCTGTACCCATCATCAGTTACTTAGCATGGCATGTTTAGCAGTACAAAATGACAAAATGACAATTCTTATATGATGAAAAATTGTTCTCTTTTTGATTCCTATTTTTCCTAAACAATGCACATATGAACAGTGATGTCAAACATGATTGTTTGGATGTTAGTAACCATTCTTTAGTTTGTACCTAGGTAGGGTTGTTTTGACCCACTTCCCCCTGTGTTTATGATTTCAGATCTCATGATTTTAGTTTGTAATTTCAAATCATAGCAACAGACACTTCTAATTGATGTACTGATTTATGGTATAAAAACCCTTGCAACCCTATTGTCGGGGCTGTTCTCCCAATAGCCATTTTTGGGGCGTTGTGTGAGTCAGTCGGTCAGCTTAATAGAGACTCTCAAATTTGGACTTCTCAAAAAAATAATAATAATGTGTTTCCTGACCATAAGTAAACATTATTCCTTTAGGATCATTTTCACATTTTGATAAGAAAAGCAAACACACAGTGGATATAAAGATAACATTAAATGATTTTTAGATAATCGATGGTATCATTAGCCTATTTTAAATAATGGGGAAGCCCATTAATGTGAAAGCTACACATTTTGTGAACTGTAAAGACCATGCTAGGGGTCCCCCAGTCTTAAATAAGAACCCAAGTCTCTCCAGCAAGTGCCCATAACCCTTTGACAAATTTCTAAAAACAGGACATAATGCATTTAGTTCTCCTCACTATTCCCATTTCCCAAGCAGATAACCCTCAAAACTAGAAAAGGGTGAACACAGAAATTATGTATGAATCCTCATCCAGGCTACAAAATACAGCCAGTTCTGTGTCCAAAGGTCCCATATCTGCAGATTCAACCAAACAGATCAAAAATATCTGAAAGCCGGGCGTGGTGGCGCATGCCTATAATCCCACTGACTTGGAGGCTGAGGCAGGAGGATTGTGAATTCAAAGCCAGCCTCAGCAACTTAGTGAGACTCTAAGCAACTCAGTGAGACCCTGTCTCTAAATAAAATACAAAATAGGGCTGGGGCTGTGACTCAGTGGCCGAGTGCCCCTGATCTCAATCCCCAGATCCAAAAAGAAGAAAAAAAAAATCTGAAAAAAAAATGCATCTATACTAACATGTAAATTTTTTTTCTTGCTATTATTCCTTAAGCAGTATGGTATAACTATTTACACAGCATTTCCATTATTAAGAATTATAAATAATCAAGAAATTATTTAAAGTATGGGAAAGGAAATGTGTAGGTTGTATGCAAACACTATGTCATATTATATAAGGGTCTTGAGCATGAGCAGATTTTAGTACCCAAGGTGAGGAGAATTCTGGCAATAATACCCCTGCAGATACTGAGGGATGACTACACACCCGTGATGTATCTGGCTGTGAGGTTTCTATTGCTTGACATCCAACTCAAAGACTGGCAGCACTAAGATCACCACAGTGAAGTGATGTCACATTATTTTTGGCACCACAGGGAAATCTTCCCTAGAAAAACAAAGATTCCCCATGTATCACTCCCACACATTTTTTAATTGGCTTATAAGTTGGTGTAGATAATTTGA
The DNA here is from genome assembly GCA_020662805.1 of Glaucomys volans. Taxonomy (NCBI): domain Eukaryota; kingdom Metazoa; phylum Chordata; class Mammalia; order Rodentia; family Sciuridae; genus Glaucomys; species Glaucomys volans. The sequence continues at coordinate 308,231 of JAJEJO010001111.1, forward strand.
GGTCAATTTGGTAATGTCTACAAATGTTTTTATTTTTTAAATTTATTTTATTGGTAAATTATAAGTATGCATAATAGGGATATTTATGTGTACAAATGCAAACATCCTTGGATCCAAATAATTCCATTTCTAGGAACCTGTTCTACAGAAATATTTGTATCAGTACCTAAAGATACGAGGGTCTTCACTGCAGCAGTATAAAAAGCAGAGGTCGTGAACCACCTACTTGCTACCAGAACAGATAAACAATATAAATAATTTATTCATAGTATGAGATACCATGGCACTATAAACTTAAATAAGAACCCAAGTCTCATGTAAATTTCTACCAAGGATATTTATTTTAAAAAGTAAAGCCCATGCTTCTTTTTCTTCTGCCTTATGCCTGTGGGAAACCATCACAAGAAAACCTTTTTTAAAGGATAAAGTTAAAAACACTTGATGGAGTATTCTTATGTCTATGGAATAGGGACCTATTTTTAATCCTTTCTATTTTTCAAATTACTGCCTTTGATGGGTTCTGTACACTACTTCTTTCCCATTCCTCAGCAGCAACTTGGGCAAAGCCCGTAGTATTCACATAATGTAATTATTAAATGATCTATCCAGTTTGCAAGCCCTGATCCTATATGCAATTCTGATCCCATGGCAGGCTGAGGATCTGTGGAGATGAGGCCCTCTTCCTCCTCTGACAAACTTCTGCTGCTCCTTTAATAGTGAGGCAAGAAAGCAAGATGAAGGATGTAATGTAGCCACAATCTCCTCTGGGTCCTCCCCATTCCTCAGTTCCGTAGCTTTGGCTGAACCCCTAACCTCCCCCCTCCATTCAATTCATGCCAGGACACCCTCACATTCCCTTCACCTGGCAGACAGCATGCTTGGGAAGGATGCAGCCAAATTATTCAATATGGCTAGCTTTCCACAGGAAACTCATGTGTGTGGTGAATGGGGGGTGGGCAGTCTCTGTCCAAAGGCCACGTCTTCTAGTTTTTCTTCTCTGGAAAGATCAGTGAGCCTATCCAACAAAATACCAGGCTCCACTTCTTGTGATTCCTTGAAGGGAAGCTTATGGGAGTGGAAAGCACTCCACTCCATTCCACAGAGAGCAGGGAATTACCTCTCAGCATAACCATTCCACTGCCAAGGCCAGTAGCTCCCCTCTCCAGTGTCCTTCCCATTCCCCACTCCTTTCCAAAGGAAATGAGCTCTTCTTATTTATTTTACACAGTTCTTTCTTTTATTTATACTTTACAGTCAATGCACAGTTACATGAAATAAAGTTATGAAGAACCAAAGTAAATTATGCAAATTAAAAATAGGCAACACACAAAAAAGATGCAAGCAAAAACGTGGCTCGCTGCACACGTGGCAGCATGTGTTTCAACAGATGGCGTTTCAAAGGATGATGAACACTTGCTTTTCTTTTGAAGACCATGATGAGATACTAAGACATCTCAGCTTATCAGTGTGTTTACAGGAGCCAAAACTTATGTCTAAAAATATTTCTTTTTCACATTGAAACTGTTGTAAATGATACATTTCCTAGAATTAAACTTCCTCTTAGTCTTAATACCAGTTTATATCTAAAAAACTGACTGATATGGAAAGCGTTCCAAATGTAACGATTCCAATTTTTAAAGGCTAAAAAAAAGTATTTTCAAAAATGATTTTAAATCATTGCAAAATTAATGCTGGCACTTTCCCAGTCTTAACTCCAGGAGGGGAGTCTCTAGTTCCAGTTCTGCAGTCTGGGCCAGGTCTGTCCACCACTCGCCTGCTTCCTTCCCAAGGCTCTTTCTCTGGCAGCTCCATCTGGGCTCCAAGGCCATGCAGTTTCTGGTGACCTCCATGCTTCTAAAGCTGTGGCCCCAGAGTTCCATCCCACCAGCTCCACGGCTCAGGATGAGACTTGGGAGGCTCCTCCTCCAGCCAGCGGACCCCTGTGTACTGGCTGCCACAGTCTGCATCAGGCTGAGGAACTCTCACCTTCTTCCCTCGCAACAATTCAAAGACTTTGTAGACATAGGTCCAAAACCCTGCCATTGCTGGGGCTCTGTGTCTCTGCCAAGATGGCTGCCTCCTTGGGATGCTTTCCAACACTCCCCTGGAAGGTGATTTTTTAGAATTGGTCAGAGATGAACTTGGCAAAACCCTAGAAATTAGAAATAGAGAAACTGGGAAGAGGGTGAGCTGGGCACCATAGGGGGTACTGTTGGGCCTGAGGCTACTTTCAGAAGGGGGTGCACCAATCCCTAGCACTAAAAAAAAAGACTGGGGCCTAATCATAGGACTATAGAATGCCCCTGCTCCCCAACACTTTATCACCATGACAATAGGACCCCTGTATGCTAAAAGGACAACAGTTGATAGAACTTCAAGACAGACTATATTTAAGAACATTCGGAGGGGGTAATGAAACAATGACTCTAGAAGAAATTGAAGTCTCAGACATCTATAGCTGAAGCAAGAAGATAGGTCTCCTAGAGGCAGCCAGTAAAAGGGCCTTGGAGAAGGAAAGAAGGGGAGGGGGACACTGGGCTAACCTGAAAAGAGACAGCAAGTCTGAGAGACAGCCTGTGACTGGCTACTCCCTGCCAGCATTAACCACAAAGCCTTCTGACCTAGAACACCTGTCCCTGTTCCTCACAGCTGCAGCCACATCAGCCCTTCCTCAGTTACCCTTGCCCTTACCCTCAGCAATGGCAGACCACAAGCAGACCCCTACCCCAAATTCCTCTTTATAATGAATGTGTCAAAAACTACCAGGTGAGGCTGGGGATATAGCTCAGTTGGTAGAGTGTTTGACTTGAAAGCACAAGGCCCTGAGTTCAATAAAAAAACAAACAAACAAAAAAAAACCAACAGCTCCCAGGTGAGACCCATCCTCTTAAGTAAGGGACTGAAATCATGCACTTCTGAATGGCTTATTAAGCTTGGAGCATGAAGAGCTTGCTTGGTCCATGCTGGCATCCGTCACCCCAATAGTTACCTGTGCTGGGCCCTCACAGCTTTGTCTTTAAAAACCGGTGGTCAACAAACATTGTTGGCATCCCTCTTTGGGGGCCCCTCCCTTTTGGGATCTCTGCCTCCTATTACTTTAACAAGTCCTCTTACTTTGCTCTTACCCTGTGTCTGTGGATTTCATTCCTCAAATTTATGAGACAATGAACCTGACTGCCTAACTCCATGTTACACAGCCACAGCAAACAGTGAACATAATATAACTCCCAGCCATCCCATGAGAGCCACCTAATATCAGTTTTATTACCCAATATATCATATGTTTGGTTTTCACCCAAAATTTATAAGACATTCCTAAGGCAAGGAAAAAAAAAAGAGTCCAAAGAGAAAAAGAAAGCAATAGAATGAGTCTCACATATGGCAATAATTTTGGAATTATCATACAAGGAAGTTAAAATAACTTATTAACATACTAAGAACTCTAATGGAAAAAGTGAACATTATGTGAGAATGATAATAATGGAGAATGTTAGCAGAGAGATTGACACTCTAGGATAAAGTAAAAGACATGCTGAAATTTTTTTTAAAAGTTGGAGAAATTAAGATATTTTTGATAATCTCATTAGTTAACTGGATATGGCTGAGGAAAGAACAGAGTTTGAGAATATGTCAGTAGAAACTTCCAAAACAGAAATGCAAAGGGAAGAAGAAAAAACTCATGGACTATCCAAAAACTGTAGGACATCTACAAGAGGTATAAAATGAATAGGTGTGATAGGAATACTAAGAAGCTGAGACTAATGAGGTTGAGAATTTTCCAAATTTAATTACAGAGAGCAAACTACAAATCCAGGAACTCAGACAACACTAAGCAGAATAAAAACCTAAAAATTATACTTAGGAACATAAAAAAATCAAAAATAAAGCACCTTAACTATAAGGTAGCAAGGATAAGAAACACATTGGACTTTGTGTCATATAAAAAGTAAGCATGAAGTGAGTGGAGTAAAATATTCAGTGTTGAAAGAAAAACTAAACTAGAATCCTGTATTCAGTGAATTTTTCTTTCAAAAGTGAAAAGGAAATAATTTCTCAAACAAAAGCTGAGGGAATTTGTTGCCAGTAGACCTTTCTTTCAAGAAATGTTAAAAGATGTTCTTTTGACAGAGACAGAAAATGATATATGTCATAAATATGGATCTACATAAAGAATGGAAGAGTATTAGTGAAAGAATAAGCAAAGGAAAAAAGAATCTTGAAATTTTCTATTAATTGATAGAATAGATAACTGCTAACATGATAATATTAACATATTGGGTGATTTGAGTGTATGGGTGAGTGAAATGAATGACACAATGTTATAAGGAACTGAAGGGAGGGATTATGAATTCCCTGCTATATGGTGTCTATATGGCCCATGAAGTAGTACAATATTTGAAAGTCAATTTAAGCCTGGCATGGTGGTGCACCTCTGAATTCTCACCTATATCATAGGCTGAGGTAGGAAGATTGCAAGTTTGAGGCCAGCCTGGGCAAGTTAGTGAGATCCCATCTCAAATAAAAGGGTTTAGTGGTAGAGTGCTTGCCTAGCACATGCAAGGTCCTGGGTTCAATCTCTGATACCTCACCAAAATGACAACAGACTTAGATCAGTTGTAAATATACCCTAAAATCATAGGAAACCACTGAAATTTTTTTAAAAGAAATGTAATTTATATGCCAAGAGAAAATAGAATCACTAAAAATGCCCAATTACAACTAGAGAAGACAGTAAGAGACAAAGGTTTTTTTTAAAAGAGAGAAAACAAATGCTATAAATAGCCATTACAAATATGATATTAATCTAACCACATCAATAATTACTTTAAATATCAATGGTCTGGCTGGCATGATGGCACATGCCTATTATGCTATTGACTCAGGAGGCTGAGTCAGGAAGATGACAAGTTCAAGACCAGCCTGGACAATTTAGCAAGACCCTGTCTCAAAATAAAAACTAAAAAGATAAAGAACACCCTGATTCTACTTTGTGTACAACCAGAAAAATGATAGTTGTACTCCATGAGTGTACAATGAACTAAAATAAAAAATTAAAAAATTAAAAAAGAATGAGATGGATCAAATTGTTATGTTCATGTACAAATATGGTATGTTGAATCTATTATGTCTAATTATAATGCACCAATAAAATGAAAAAAAAATAAAAAAGAACACCCTGAGTTCAATTCCCAGTACAATTAAAAAAAAAATTAATGGTCTAAAGATACCCGTCAAAAAAAACCTGACAAAGCACATGAGAAGCAAGTATATATTACAATAAACCCACTAGAAATATAGAGACACCTGGGCTGAAAATGTAGCTCAGCAGCAGAACACTTGCCTCTAATGTGTGAGTCCTGGCTTTGATTTCCAGCACCAAAAAAAAAAAAAAAGAAAGAAAGTCAGTAGGCAAGAGAAAAATATATTATGCAAATTCAAATCAAGAGAAAGCTAGGAAAGCTGTAGCAATTTTGAACAAAGCAGACTGTAGAACAAGTAAAGTTATCAGGAATATATAGGAGTATGAGATAAAAGTGGTTAATTCCCCAGGAAAACTTAACCATCCTTAATGTGTCTGTTCCTAACAAGAATGTCAAACTTACATGAAGCAAAACTGATACAACTGCAAGGAGTCTTCAAAAGTCTGTCAAAAATGGACAGATCTAGGAAGCAGAAAATCAATATGGATATAGTTGAAGTAAACAGCACCATCAGTCAACTGGGTCTAATTGACATTTATGGGCGATTCATCCAACAATGCTAGAATAGACATTTTCTCAAACTCACATGGAACATACACTAAGATAAACCATATTCTGGACCATAAAGCAAATTTAAAGCAATAGAGAACATACAAACTGTGGTCTTAAATCACAATAGAATTAAACCAGAAATCAGTAACAGATAGCTTCAAGTCCACAAATACTTGGAGGTTAAAATATGACACTTCTAAATAATAACTGGTCAAGTAAGCCTCAGAGAAATTAAGTTTTTTTGAGCTGAAAATATAATTTGTTAAAATTAGTGAAAACAGTGCTCAGAGGAAAATTTACAGCATTGAGTTCTATATTAGAAAGGAAAAAATATCTAAAATAATCTTCAAAGCTTCTATTGGAGAAATATTGAAAAACCTAAATACAGAAGAATATAATACAAATTAGAACAGAAAGCAATGAAATTGAAAGCAGGAAAATAATAAATAAAAATACATTAGACAAAATGCTGGTTCTTTGAAATGATAAGTAAAATTAATAAACCTGTAGCTAGACTCACCAAAGGGGCGAGGGGAATTAAAAGGAGGTACAAATTATTAACAATAGAAATGAAAGGAGACATCACTACTGATCCCTTGGACATTAAAAGATACAGTTTATATTGAAGAATTTTCTCCCCATAAATTTGATAACTTAGATGAAATGAACCAACTCCTAGACAGGCACAATCTGCCAAAACTCACACAAAGATAAATAGACACTCTGAAGAGTCCTATATATTAATGAAGTCAGATAATTAATCAATAACTTTTCAAAACAGAAAGCACCAGCTGACCCAGATGGTTTCACTGGTGAATTCTACAAAAACTGGGGGAACAAATGATACTGATTCTCTCCAATCTCTTCCAGGAAACAGAAGCAGAGGTAACACTCCCTAACTCATCAATCATATGAAGTAAACATTACCCTAATACCAAAACCAGATAAAGACATTTTAAGAAAGGAAAACTACAGACTAGTATTTCTCATGAACATAGATGTAATAACCTTTAACAAATTGCATGCAGCAATGTATAAAAAATCATAACTCCCTTTGAAAATCAATGATCATTCCCATTGACAAGCAAAAGACATAAAATGATCTATATAGTGATCTATATAATGATCTCCATATAAACGAATGGAGAAAGGCACATGATAAAATCCAACAGCCATTCATAAATACAGACTCTCAGCAAACTAGAAACCAAAGGGAATGTGCTTACTTTTTCTGGCAGGGTGGGCATGGTACTGGGGATTGAACCCAGGGATACTCTACCGCTGAGCATCATCCCCAATCCTTTAAAAAAAAATGTATTTTAACAGAGTCTTTCTAAATTGCCCAGGCTGGCCTTGAACTTGCAATTCTCCTGTCTCAGCCTCCTGAGTCACTGGAACTAGAGGTGTGTATCCTCCAATCAGCCTGCTCCCTATGGTTGCAGGTAATGGTAACTCACTTTATTCTTCTCAATGCTCAAGGCACACATAGCCTTGATGTCATACTTCAACTCTTTGCCACATTTCTATCTAGACTATCAGTGAATTCTATCAGTGAATTCTGCAAGCCTTACTTTCCTAATAAATCCAAAAGCAGAGGGTGTTTTGTGTGTGTGTGTGTGTGTGTGTGTGTGTGTGTGCTACTGGGGATTAAATGCAGAGTCTCACATGTACTAGGTGAGCTTTACTACCACTGAGCTACATCCTGACTTTTTCATTTTGAGACAAGTTCTCACTAAGTTACCCAGGGCTGGCCTCAAACTTTCTGCTTTTCTGTCTCAGCCTCCTGAGTAGCTGGGATTATAGATGTGTTCTACCATGATTATAGATGTGTTCTACCACCTGGAAGTAGAGACTTATCACTTGGTCCAAGACACCACCATTCACATCTGTCTTGCAGCAATTGCTCCCACTGGTCTCTCAACCCTCCTCAGGTTAAATTCTCAGGTTAAATCTCAAGTTATCTTGAGAGTATGAGGTGTCTCTTAGTGCTCCTGCCTGCAGCCAAACTGCCCCCCAATACATTTCAGGTCCTATAAAATAAAGTAGGATTTCTATCACTTTATTCTACCACCAATCAGACTGTTCTCTAGTAAACACAACCAAGATTTATTCTGGGAAATTTGATCTTTTGTTTGGGGAATAATAAAGGAAAAATGCATGTCACCTGGCTCAAGTGGAGCTTGTAGAGCAGGCCCTGTGGATCCACAGGCTGTGCCACTGTAGAGTAAACCCCTAGATTGAAAATATTAGTGAGGGAGGCTTGATGATTCATGCCTATAGTCCCAGCAACTTCTAAGGTTGAGGCCGGAGGATTGCAATTTGAGGTAGTTTCAGCAATTTAGCAAAACCTTGTCTCAAAATAAAAAAAGACTGGAGACAGAGCTTAGTGGTAGAGCACCCCACCCCGGGTTAAATCCCCAGTACCCTATAAATAAAAGTATATGGGATGATGTACATAGATTATGTGTAGGTATTATACCGTTTTATATGAGAGACGTGAACATCTGCAAATTTGGGTATCTGTAGGAGTCCTGGATCAAATCTGCTGTGGAAACAAAGAGACAGCTGTATTCAAACATTGCTCTGGCCACGGTTTCTCAGCCTTCTTGCCATCTGGAGATGCTGAAGTGTTTTTAAAGCCATGTGAATCTTGGATTGAATTCCATCACATTCGTCTTCTATTTGAACCACTTTCATTAGGCATTGTTTCTACTCTCCAGGGTGTCCTGCCCTATCCCAGTGGCAGTCACTCACATGCTTCATTTGCAGGCTCAGCATCTCCTCCACACTGTAGAACTAGATGGAGCCACTGGGGACCCCATTCCAGAGGGACCCTGAGCTACTCCAGGAATCAACCTGTCACAAATACAGATGCTTATGTTTCTCCTCCAGCCCACTGTCCCCACCTCTTACACAAACCTCCAGGAGAAACTCTCAGGCATTTGCAATCAGGAACATTGGTTCAGAGCTCACCAAGTCAAAGCACTGGGAACCAAAGAGGAAATGAGGCCTTTGGAGTTCCCAATCACAGAGAAACAGCTGGAAATAATGGTAATTTAGGAGGTGAGGATCCAGAACAAGTGAAGTGAGGGAACATCCAAGGCTATAGCAAACTGGTTCTGGGCAGCATGATACTCCCCACAGCAGGTGCTTAAGCCTGGTTTTCACACTTCAGGAAGCATACAAATCACCCAGGACCTTGCCATAAACACAGATCCATGAATCCCACCTGCAAACCTTCAGGCGGTCTGAGGTAGAGCAAACCAAAAGGTAGAGAAACCAAAGGGCCTGGTGATTCTGACTTAGGGGGGACCTATATCAGAAATCTGAGAATCAACTTGCTGCAGTGGAGGGGGCAATGGGTACACAGTTTTCACTGGTTGCCTGGGAGGTTTAGAGCTCTGGTATTTTCCCCAGTAGCTCTGTGGATCTAAAGACAGGACGTGTGTGTGATGGGAAAATGTAGGATTATAGATGGGGAAAGATAAAGGTGAAAGGATAGCCATACTTGACAGAAGTCACAAAATGGGATTGCTATTCTGGATATTCTTTGGGTCTGAGGGTCTTGCATACCTTCTGCATGGAGGCTCAGTGAGTGGAACAGGATTTGCTGATCACTTCTCTGGAGCAGATTAATTCTTCCTTCACTCCCTCTTCTTGGGACCTAACAGACTAAGGGTCTATTTCTCACCAGCTCTCTATTTGCGCCAGCTTCCAGTCTGTGACACAACTCCAGTCTCACTGACTTCCAAATTCAGTCCTGCACCTTCAAAATGACCTCACTTTCCACGAGGTCCCACCAGCTGCTACTCTTTGAGCTAACAGGACTCACACAGGTGACAGAGCTTTGGAATTAGTTTTTTTTTTGTTTTTTTGGTTTTTTTTTGTTTGTTTTTTTAAACTTGCATAGAGTTTTCAAAGCAAGGACCAGAAAACCTCTGAGGAATCCCCAACCAGATAATAGGTGATGTCAAACTCCAGAAATGGGACCCTAACCCTCTTCCACTGACAATTTTTCTTCCTGAAAAAAAGTGAGATGGGGAAGATCCCACTGCTTCTGCCAGTCAGCTGGGACAAGAAGCCTCTGTAGTCAGTGAGTAGGTGAGATCAAGGCAGGGGAAACTGAGGTCACTGATAATGTTAACTAGGAATGCAGGATGAGGCCTGTGCGATGAGAGAAAGACAGGGACTAATTATGTGGAAGGTGGAAAGGAACAACACAGGACCTCAAAGAGACTGGGATGGAGGTCACTAAGAGGTCTTAGGGAGAGAGGAAGGGCTAGAGGCCAAGGGAAAGAAGCTGGTTGCGTGAGCTAGGGAGCCGTCATAGGAGAGAAGATTTTTTTTTTTTTTTTGTACTGGGGATTGAACTCAGGGACACTCGGCCACTGAGTCACATCCCCAGCCCTATTTTGTATTTTATTTAGAGACAGGGTCTCACTGAGTTGCTTAGGGCCTTGCTAAATTGCTGAGGCTGGCTTTGAATTTGTGATCCTCCTGACTCAGCCTCCCAAGTCACTTAGATTACAGGTGTGTGCCACCATGCCTGGCTTAGGAGAGAAGAATTTGATTTTGTGCTTTCCTTAGCTCTTAAATAAAAGTAATGGGTGATGACTAGGGCTTTTGAAGTTAGTACTTTTCCTGTATTTAGGTGCTCCCATTCCCACTCATACCCCCTGCAGCAGAAAGCTGTTGGGAGACAACTGATGTCAGCATAACCATAGGGAAGAACACAGGCTTTTGGGTGTGTGACAAAGTGAGGTGCTAGGTAAGTAGTGGACACTGGCATAGGCCTTACAGATGGGAGGGACCTGAGCCAAGCCAAGGAGAATGGGGAAAACCTCTCCAGGCTACAAACAGAGCCCAAGGCAACACTTCTTTGGGTAAGTTGACTGTACTGCTTTTCTCCCAGCAGCTTGAATGCATTGCCTAATGTACTAAATCGGAACTTCTGGAGGTAGATCCCCAAATCACCAAGTCACCTGGGTGAGTTTTAGGCATAGCCAAGTTGAAGAGGCCCACTGATGAAGGCCCTGGAAGCCCAACTGGGCCTTTCTAGAATTGGATGGCAGGGTAGTAGGGAAAGAAGGATTCAGAGAACTTGGTTCCTTCTATAGTTGAACTAGTGGTAACTTCAACTTATTTTTCCTGCCCCAGGATTTGAGGAGGAGTGCATAATTATACTCAGTGGCTCCAAACTTTCAAATTTTGGCTGCATATTAGAATCACATGGGTATTTTTAAAAGTTGCCTTGGCTGTACCCTAGACCAATATCAAAAGCCCTCAAGCCAGACATGATGGTACATACTTGTATTTCCAGCTACCTGAGAGGATTCTAAACTCAGGCCAGCCTCTGCAATTCAGTGAGACCCTGTCTCAAACAATAAAAAGGGCTGGGATGTAGCTCTATTGTAAAGTGCTCCTGGGTTCAACCCCCAGTACCACATGGAAAAAAAAAAGAAAAAGCTAAAAGGCTAAGTACTAAATCCTATCTAGAAGAAGGGCAGACCCAAGCCAGGACAAAGGACAAGCTGTAACTGGTAACTCACACTAACCAGGAGGGATGTTTGGTAGTTGTGTGGTTTGTAGTTTCCTCACTTCATCCCATTAGAACAGCTTTGTCTGGTATTGGTTTTCTGTTAAATTATTCCCATTTTTTTTCTTCTTCCCCACCCCCAACCCCAGTGCTGGGGATTAAACCCAGGGTCTTGTGCATACTCAGCAAGTACTCTACTACTGAACTTATGGGCTTAAGAAAGCCTCCTGCCTCAGCTTTCTGAGTTGATGGTGTTTAAGGCATGTACCACCCCATCTGGCTTGAATAGTATTTGTTTTGATACTCAATTGTACAATCACTCCAGCTGCCCAATAACAAGCAATCCCAAGCCACATCCTACTTTGTTGTTCTGCATCGAACAACAAAAGGCTGAGTGTCCTCTCTGGGCCAGCCAGAGGGGAACACGGGGTCGAGCAGGATGGTGAGTATCGGCAACTGGAAAAGAAACCACACCAGCCGGGAGGTCTGTCGAAGCAGGATCTCGTTTAATAGGGAGGTGAAACAGGTATATGAAAAGGGAGTGAGTGAGAAAAAAACAAAAAAAGGGGAGGAGATATAGGCGGGGGCCAATCATCTTAAAGGTCAACAGCCCGTGCAGTATACAGCAAGGCCTGCAGGGCAGAGGTCTCCTAAGATGTAATAGTGGCCACAAGCTGCTCACGTTCACGGAAGTCGAATGAGCCAATCCTGGGCCACCACCTTGGTGGTACCACGAGTGGGGGAGGCTTTTGCCCCGAGGGTGTTGTTGTTATTACGGTCGCCATTTTAAGGTGTGTCCCTACACTACTTCCTTCAATGTTCCCTAAAATCACTAACAAGAGTTCCAATCCCATAATACGTCAATTTTTAACACCCTCTTAACAGAGATGCCCCATGGTTCCCAGTGGGATGAGTTCTTCCTAATTCCAACAAGGAACAGACCCAAATTGTTGACTTACAGATGAATTACTGTGAGTCTTTGGCAGTATTCCAACAATGCTTTCTTTTGCTAAAACCCCGCATATTCTTGGTTCCACTTCCAGTTTTTCAAAATATTTTTCAGTTATCTATTCTCACACTGGCATTATACTGTCACCCTCAGGGGGTTTAAGGAGATCTCTCCTAAGACAAAGGAGACCTTGGGTCTTTCACGCTCTTGACCCATCACAGAAAAGAATCTAAGGATACATCAGATTTTAGCAAATATGAAGAGCTTCATTAGAAAGTAGAATGTGCACTGAGAGTGGTAGTGTACTTCTGTAATCCCAATGACTCAGGAGACTGAGGCTCTAAGAAATTTAGGGAGATCCAGTGTCAAAATAGAAACTAAAAAGGGCAGGGGATGTGTGGCTCAGTGGTAAGGCGCCCCTGGTGGGGGAGGGAGTAAAGGTGAAGATACACATTCTCAGAGCAGAAGGCAGGCTATCTGGAGAGGGAAAGCCTTTTTGGGTCTTGGGCTCTTCTTTTAAAGAAACTTTGTGAGCTAGGCAAGGCTGTCAAACAATATATAAAGAACCTTCTTTCGGAATACTTGTCTTCCTTTTTTTTTTCCCATGCCAAGGATCAAATCCAGCACCTTAGATGTGCTAGGCAAGCACTGTGCCACTGAGCTAAATCCTCAAACCCTAAAGAACCCTCTTGCACTGTGCCCCGCAAAACACACCTGTGCCCACAAAATCTACTGAAGCCCCAGCCTAGAAGGCAAAGTCTACCCTATGCTCCGACTGTCCCAGGACCTTCCTTGTTCATCCCACCCTTGGGCCCTCCTGAGGTTCATGCCTTGGTACTGATGTCTTGCCAGGACTAGAGAGAATGGAACAGACTTCCAGTTTCTAACCTGGCATATAAGGAGTATGGAAATAATTACTCCATCCTAACAGCAAATAAAAGGTGAATAAATTGGAAAGTCAACAACTCTTCTTAGAGCTGTAAAAATGAAGTCACGTGACAAAATACTGCTGGCAGAACTAGAGAGATAGACAAGCAGACACAAAGAATCACAACAGAGCAGAATCCACGAACAGAAGCCAGCTTGGGACCCAGTCTCAGGGTAAGAAAATGTGAACTATAATTAATGAATTGTTGGAGACTCATTGTGGATAAGTGTTAAAAATTCCAGGAGGCCTTAGCAACAAGAGGACTCCCTCCAGGATCTTGATGAGGTTCTCACGGTGAAGATCATAGAAAAATCCCCTCCTAATTACAGTACAGTAGGTGTAGAAGGAAAGTAGTCATTTTCAAATATACCCACTCTCCTCCTCCCCCCTGTTTTTTTGGCACTGGGTATTATTATTATTATTATTATTATTATTATTTTAGTTCATTGTACACAAATGGAGTACAACTATCATTTTTCTGGTTGTGCACAAAGTAGAATCATACAATTTGCCTATTCATACATATACATAGGGTAAAGTGTTTGTTTCATTCTATTATCTTTCCTTCCCTGTCCCCTCCCCACCCATTTTCCTCTATACAATCCATTCCTTCTCCATTCTTCCCATACTTCCCTTCACCCCCGCTATGTGTTATCAACCACTTATAAGAGAAATCATTCGGCCTTTGGTTTTTTGGGATTGGCTTATTTCACTTAACATGATCTTCTCCAATTCCATCCATTTACCTGCAAATTTCATAATTTTATTATTCTTTATGGCCGAATAATATTCCATTGTGTATATATACCACAGTTTCTTTACCCATTCATCTATTTAAGGGCATCTAGGTTGGTTCCACAATCTAGCTATAGTGAATTGGGCTGCTATAAACATTGATGTGGCTGCATCATTGTAGTAGGCTGATTTTAAGTCCTTTGGGTATAGGCCAAGGAGTGGGATAGCTGGGTCAAATGGTGGATCCATTCCAAGTTTTCTAAGGAATCTCCACACCGCTTTCCAGAGTGGCTGCACTAATGTGCAACCCCACTAGCAATGTATGAGTGTACCCTTTTCCTCACATCCTCGCCAACACCTATTGTTGGCACTGGGTATTAAACTCAGGGGTGCTCTATCACTGAGCTATATTGCCCCCTTTTTTATTTTAAGACAGAGTTTCACTAATTTGCTGAGGATCTCGCTAAGTTGCTGACATTGGCCTTGAAATTGCGATTCTCCTACCTTGGCCTCCTGAGTCACTGGAATTTCAGGTGTATACCACAAGACACTGCTACTACTGTTCATAAAGACTTTCTTTTAGATAAAGTATTCTACCAGAACCTAACTCACCTAAAGGAAGAGAAATATCCACCCAGCCCCCTCCAGCCATCAGATCCCACCTAAAGGTGGAAAGAAACTGAAAAGCCTTTATAAAGTTGACAGCCTAAAGACACAGGCTTACTAAACAACTGAGACTTAATCATGGGACTCTAGGATGCTTCTACACACACACACACACACACACACATACATATATATACATACACATACACACTTTAATGCCATACTACTAAGGACCTATTTGCCAGAGTTCCTCTTCCTTTGTACATCATGTATGACTTTAAACAACAACAAATACAAAGCACACTAAAAGGCAAGACAGTTGGATGAAATAGAGCAATCATCAAAACTAGACTCAGATGTGGCAGGGATGTTGGAAATATTGGACTGGCAATGGTGGTGTACACCTGTAATCCTAGTGACTCAGGAGGCAGAGGTAGGATGACCGCAAGTTTAAGACCAGGCAGGGCATCTTAGCAAGCTCCTGTCACAAAATAAAAAGGGACCCGGGATATAGCTCAGTGAGTGCCCCCTGGATTCAATTTCAAGTAACACACACACATATCCAACCATGAATTTTAAAAAGTATGAATATAACCGCTATAAGGAAAAGGTAGACAGCATAATAGAATAGATGGATAGTATAAGAAGTTGGAAATTATAAGAAAAAATCAAAAGGAAATGCTAACAGAAATAAAGAATGCCTTTGGTGTCATTAGTAAACTGGACACAGATGAAGAAAGAATCTGAGTTTGAAGACATGCCTGTTGCTGAAAGCTTGGTCCTTGTCCCTGATGCCAATCCAGTAACAAGGACACAGTTTTGATAAAAAGGGAAATGAAGATTTATTGCTTTGCTAGCAAAGGAGAAACACAGGGGATTCCTGTCCCAAAGGCTGTGATTCTGCCCATCAACAGGTACAGGGGGCTTTTGAAGAGGTGACTGTTACGTGCCAACAGAAACTTCTAAAACTGAAAAGCAAAGGAGGACTGGGGCTTTCCCAGCCCAGGATTGGAGATTGAACCCAGGTGTGCTCTATCACTGAGTTTCACCCCAGCCCTTTTTATTTTTTTTTTTGTGACAGGGTCTACTAAGTTGCCCAGGCTGGCCTTAAACTTGCCATCCTCCTATGTTAGTTCCAAGTTGCTGAAATTATAGGCCTACAAAAAGTAGGACTTTGGTGGTAAATGCCTGTAGTCCCAACTACTAGTGAGGCTGAGACAGGAGGATTACTTGAGCCCAGAAGTTCAAGACCATGCCTATAATTCTTGCAAATGTGAGGTAGGAGGATCACAAGTTCAAGTCCAGCCTGGGTAATTTAGCAAAATCCTACCTCAAAATACAAAATAAAATTGGTTGGGGATGTAGCTCAGTGATACAGTGCCCACCTGTAAACAGTGGTCCACTTTATGCTTTAGATATAGCCCTTGCTGCTCTGCCACTGCAACTTATTTTAAAAATAGACACCTTTCTCTCTCTTCCTCACTCCCTGCCTCTCCCTAATCTCTCCCCCTCCCTAATCCCAGGGGAAACAGGATTACTTTTCTTCCCCATTTTAGGCAGATTTATGTCCTTGAATACACACCCACTATAGGAAAGAAGTAATCCCAGATTTGGGGATAGTACCAGAAGATCTCAGAAATGACTATCCCCCAAATTAACAAATGAATTACAACTCCAAAAGAGAACACATGGAATGCAGCCTTTGAGTCACCGCTTTAAAAGCCCCCAGTTCCCACTGATGGGCAGAATCACAGCCTCTGGGACAGGAGTTCCCTGTATTTCTCCTTTGCTAGCAAAGCAATACAATTTCTTTTTTTTCCTTTTAGCAAAATTGTGTCCTTGTTATTGGATTGGCATTGGGGACAAGGAACAAGCTTTCAGCAACACACTGACTTTTAATTAATAAATAAAATAAAAAACTGAAAAGCGACTGGAGGTGTAACCCAGTGGTACAGTGCTTGCCTAAGTAAGAAGAGGAGGAAAAAGGAAGGGAGCAGAGAGAAGAGAAAGAAAAAAAGACAAAAAAGAGGTACAGAATACCCAAGAAATTCGAGACTGTTATAGCAACAGAAAACAGATTAAAATGTTGTGTTCCCCAGGGAGATTCTCCAGCGCCATCAGGAGAGTCAGTCTCACCCCAATCCCAAACCCCTCCCTTTAGCCCACCCCAATCCCTTCCCCTCCCTATAGCCCCACCCTAATCCCTTCCCGCGCTATAAAAGTTGGCAACAAAAAGAACTAATGCACAATTTTCCCAGCACACCGCTTTTAGGTGTAAGGGTGGTCATAGCTGGCCAGCTAAAATAAAGGCTTCTTTTGGCTTTATGTGAACGGCTTGGATAATCTTATTTTATCAGGTACAACAAGACTAAGAATACTGGCAGTTTCCCCTGGTACTTGAAGCCTAGAAGTCAATGGATACTTTAATCTCCATATATTCTCCACTACAAAAACCAAAAAAAACAAAAACAAAAAACCCTCCTAGTCTGCAGGATCCCTACATCAGCGCCCAAGGGTACCTCCACCGGCTCCCAGCTCGCTGCCTCCCCTGGAGGCTCTACTGCCTTGGAGGAGATCAGGGAGATCAGGAGATCAGGAGCTGGGGAGGATCTGCACAGGTTTCACCACCTCTTGGGCCCCTCTCCCCACCCCTCACTTGGGTGATCTGAGTCCTGGTTGGGCCTGGAGGGGAAGGGTGGTACTGTCACAGACTCCCTGCCTGGACAGGATCCCAGAAGCTTTCTGAATTAAGGTTGGGCAATGCTTGTGTTGTGCTATATAATATATCTACTTTTGAAAACCACCTAGAAGCCGGGCGCTGTGGCACATGCCTATAATCCCTGCATTGGGAGGCTGAGGCAGGTTGATCACAAATTCCAGGTCACCCTCTGTAGCTAAGGGAGGCCCTGTCTCAAAATGAAATTTTAACAAAGGGGAAAGTGGGGCTGGTGGTGAAGCTAAATGGCAAAGAACTCCTGGTTTACTTAGCTGTACTAGGGATTGAACCCAGAGGTGCTCTACCACTGAGTTACATCCCCAGCCCTTTTTATTTTGAGATACAGTCTGGCTAAATTGCAAAGTCTGGCCTCCACCTGTGACTTCTCCTGACTCAACCTCCAGAATAACTGGTGTTACAAAAGTGTGCACCACCACACCCTTCTATAACTTTTTTAAGAAATGCATTGATTTCTGATACATTCATACATTTTAATAGAAAAAACTCAGTGCCAAGCAGGTTAAATCCAGTTTCTCATTTTATTCCTCTTAAAAATCTTGTGTACTGTAGATAATAATAGAACTCATCCTCTGTTTATTCTGAAAATATTGTAACAATACTGTAACAAAAAGACTACTGTAACAATAGTCTTCATAGGGGCTATTTGCTTTACAGCTGCATATTGTACTGGGTGTTCTAATATTGATTCCCCCCTTTAAAGAAGAGGTTTCAGAAAACTATAGGGTCACTAAGCCTATAGGGCAGAAACTATAATACCCTAGATCTTCATTGCTAGAGGGGAAGATACATAAACAACATGAAAAAACAAAGGAGGAAAGTGCTCCAAACAAACCAAGATTCTACACTAATAGAATCCAATGACAGCATGGTAGAAGAAATGCCAGAAAAGGAGTTCAGAATATACATGATAAAAAAGGTTCAGAGAAGCAAATGATGAGTTAAGAGAGCAAAAGCAGGCAATGACTGACCATTCCAATAAGCAAATGAAAAAGCAACTACAGGAAACAAAAAAAGATCAACTCAACAAAGAGATAGAGATTCTGAAAAAGAACTAAACAGAAATCCTTGAAATGAAGGAAACAATTAACCAAATTAAACACTCAATGGAAAGCATCACCAACAGACTAGATCACTTAGAAGACAGAACCTCAGACAATGAAGACAAAATATTGAATCTTGAAAATAAAGATGCCCAAACATAGAAGATGGTAAGAGATCATGAACGGAACCTCCAAGAACTATGGGATATCATGAAAAGACCAAATTTAAGAATTATTGGGATTGAGGAAGGCACAGAGATATAAACCAAAGGAATGAACAACCTATTCAATGAAATAATGTCAGAAAATTTCCCAAACCTGAAGAATGAAATGGAAACTCAACTGCAGGAGGCTTACAGAACACCAAATGCACAAAATTACAGCAGATCCACACCAAGACACATTATAATGAAAATGCCTAATGTACAAAATAAAGATAGGATTTTAAAGGCTGTGAGATAAAAGAAACAGATTACATGTAGGGGGAAACCAATACAGATATCGGCAGATTTCTCAGCCCAGACCCTAAAAGCTAGATGGGCCTGGAAAAATATATTTCAAGCTCTGAAAGAACATGGCTGCCAACCAAGAATCCTATATCCAGCAAAGCTAACCTTCAGATTTGAAGACAAAATAAAATCCTTCCATGACAAACAAAAGTTAAAGGAATTCACACATAGAAAGCCTGCGCTAGAGAACATTCTCAGCAAGATATTTCATGAGGAAGAAATGAACAACAACAATGTAAGTCATCAAAAGGGGGAACTATCCTAAAAGAAAAACCGATTAAAGGAGAAACCAAGTCACATTAAAAACCAAATCTAAGCCAAAATGACTGGGAATACAAATCATATCTCAATAATAACCCTGAACATTAATGGTCTAAATTCATCAATCAAAAGACATAGACTGGCAGACTGGATCAAAAAGAAAGACCCAACAATATGTTGCCTTCAAGAGACTCATCTCATAGAAAAGGACATCCACAGACTAAATGTGAAAGGATGGGAAAAAACCTATCATGCACATGGCCTTAGTAAAAAAGCAGGGGTTTCCATCCTTATATCAGATAAAGTGGACTTCAAGTCAAAGTTAGTCAGAAAGGATAAAGAAGGACATTACATACTGCTTAAGGGAACCATAAATCAAGAAGACATAATGATCATAAATATTTATGCCCCAAACAATGGCCCATCCATGTACATCAAACAAATCTTTCTCAATTACAGGAATCAAATAGACCACAACACAATAATTCTGGGTGACTTTAACACACCATTGTCACCACGGGACAGATCTACCAAACAAAAACTAAACAGAGAAACTATAGAACTCAATAACACAATGAATAACTTAGACTTAACAGACATATATAGAATATTCCATCCATCAATGAGTGAATACACTTCCTTCTCAGCAGCACATGGTTCCTTCCCTAAAATAGACCATGTGTTATGCCACAAAGCAGCCCTTAGTAAATGCAAAAAAGTAGAGATATTACCTTGTATTCTATCGGATCATAATGGAATGAAATTAGAAATCAATGACAAAAGAAAAAACAGAAACTACTCCAACACCTGGAGACTAAATAATATGTTATTGAATGAAGCATGGATAACAGAAAACATCAGGGAGGAGATAAAAACATTCTTAGAGGTAAATCAGAATGACGATACAACATATCAAAATCTCTGGGACACTATGAAAGCAGTACTAAGAGGAAAATTTATTGCATTGAGTGCATTCAAGAAAAGATTAAAAGGTCAACAACTCAATGACCTAACCTTACATGTCAAAGCCCTAGAAAAAGAGGAAGAGTTCATCACCAAAAGTAGTAGAAGACAGGAAGTAATCAAAATCAGAGCTGAAATCAATGAAATTGAAACAAAAGAAACAATTCAAAAAATTGACAAAACAAAAAGTTGGTTCTTTGAAAAAGTAAACAAAATACATAAACCATTAGCCACACTAACAAAGAGAAGGAGAGAGAAAACTCAAGTTACTAAAATTTGCGGTGAAAAAGGAAATATCACAACAGACACCATTGAAATTCAAAACATAATTAGAAGCTACTTTGAAAACCTATACTCCAATAAAATAGAAAATCTTGAAGACATCGACAGATTCCTAGAGACATATGATCCTCCCAAACTGAACCAGGAAGACATACACAATTTAAACAGATCAATTTCAAGCAATTAAATAGAAGAAACCATCAAAAGACTACCAAACAAGAAAAGCCCAGGACCAGATGGACTCTCAGCTGAGTTCTACAAGACCTTCAAAGAAGTACTTATACCAATACTCCTGAAAATATTTAATGAAATAGAAAAAGAGGGAACCCTTCCAAATTCATTCTATGAAGCTAGCATCACTCTGATACCAAAACCAGACAAAGACACATCTAGAAAAGAAAACTTTAGGCCAATATCTCTGATGAATATAGATGCTAAATCCTCAACAAAATTCTGGCAAATTGCTTACAAAAACATATTAAGAAGATAGTGCACCCCGATCAAGTGGGGTTTATCCCAGGGATGCAAGGTTCGTTCAACATCCAGAAATCAATAAATGTAATTCATCACATCAATAGACTTAAGGTTAAGAATCATATGATTATTTCAATAGATGCTGAGAAAGCATTTAACAAAATACAACACCCCTTCATGCTCAAAACACTAGAAAAAATAGGGATGGTAGGAACATACCTGAACAATGTAAAGGCTATTTATGCTAAGCCAACTGCCAACATCATTCTCAACGGAGAAAAACTAAAAGCATTCCCTCTAAAAACTGGAACAAGACAGGGATGCCCACTGTCACCATTTCTATTCAACATTGTGCTGGAAACACTAGCCAGACCAATTAGACAGACCACAGAAATTAAAGGTATACGAATAGGAAAAGAAGAACTCAAGCTGTCACTATTTGCTGATGACATGATCCTATATTTAGAGGATCCAAAAAACTCCACCAGGAAACTTTTAGACCTAATTAATGAATTTAGCAAAATAGCTGGATATAAAATAAACACACATAAATCAAATGCATTTATCTACATAAGCGATGAATCATCTGAAAGTGAATTGAGGAAAACAACTCCGTTCAAAATAGCCTCAAATAAAATAAAATATTTGGGACTCAATCTAACAAAAGAGGTGAAAAACCTCTACAATGAAAACTACAGAACATTAAAGAAAGAAATTGAGGAAGACCTTATAAGATGGAAAGATCTTCCATGTTCTTGGATAGGAAGAATCAATATAATCAAAATGGCCATACTTACAAAGATGCTGTACAAATTAATGCAATTCCAATAAAAATTCCTATGACATTCCTCACAGAAATAGAAAA
>JAJEJO010001112.1:7825-59086 GCA_020662805.1 Glaucomys volans
CCCATCCCTCCTCCCTTAGCACTATTTTCTGGAGGTCTGGTGCCCCGTCCCTCCTCCCTTAGCAGTGTCT
Organism: Glaucomys volans; assembly: GCA_020662805.1. NCBI lineage: Eukaryota > Metazoa > Chordata > Mammalia > Rodentia > Sciuridae > Glaucomys > Glaucomys volans. Next base: position 7,896 of record JAJEJO010001112.1, read on the forward strand.
TCTGGAGGTCCTTGGGAAGGAGGGAGTTGGCGGGGGGGGAGGGGGGAGATGTGCTTCAAGGAGCCCTGACCTGGAGCCTCCCTGGCCCCAGACTCTGAGCCCCAGCAGCTTTCCAGAACCCAATCAGGTGTCTCTGGGAGGATGTGTCTCCTTGGGTGAAGTAGCTCCTGTAGGTCTGCCCTTGTCACCCCCTTCAGATCTGTCACTGGAGCGGGAACCTGGGAGTCATTGCTTCCATCTGTGGTTGGAACAGTGCAGGAAGTGTCCTTCAGTCCATGTGGACATGTGCTGTGCAGTGGAGCGACAGGCTGGGGGCTAGAGTGACTGACTTTGTAGAGTGGTGATGACTGAGCTTGACCTTTGAAGAATGGAGGTTAGTGTGTTCTGGTTCCAGGGAATAGTTCATGGGAGGACCAGAGATGTGAAGATGCGTGGTGTGTTCAGGGCTGTAGTAGGTTTATTGGAGGGACAGAGGGGAGTCAGTGGCCAACCCTAATGCCTCTGCTTGCTGTGCTAGCAGGTTTGGGTGATAGGAACACACAGGCCTTTAATCCAAGGACTGTTGTCTTCCTTGTCATTTACAATTATCAACCTGGCAAAATTTTGAATTTGCAGCAGAGGGAGGGAGAGTAGAGTCAGGGAGGCCAGGTAGGAGGCTCCTGTAGAGGCTGAGGAAGGCAGACCTGAAGACCTGGGACTCATTGATGGCAAATCAGGAGGGGAGAGAGCCTTGCATGGCCTGTGTTCCCATGTTGGGTTGGTCATAGGGTGTGCTCTGAAGATGAGAAACGGAGAGGAAGGGTCTCGGGAGAGGCAGGACGGGGCAGGGTGATGCAGGGTAGGGTAGACTGAGCCATGGAATGCATGGGGGCCCAGAGGCAGTGGGCACCACAGCAGGACCTCACCTGGAGGCCCTCAGGTGGGTCAGCCACAGGGCTGACGTCTGTGGTCCTGTTGCATTGTGTGCAGAGGCGCAGGAAAGGACTGGGAAGGACATCCAGCGTCCTCACCTCTGATAGGGCAGCCGCTGTGGGCTGCGTAAGGGAAGAACATCAACAGAATAGTAGTTTTTGAAAGAGCGCTGGGTTTGTGGCTCAATGGTGCAGCGCTCGCCTAGCACATGTGAGGCAATGGGTTTGATCCCACTGCCACATAAAAATTAATGAATAAAATAAAGGTATTGTGTCCATCTACAACTAAAAAAAAGAAAAAAACAACTTAGAAAAGAAAAAAAAATCTCTAAAGCCAAGAACAGGGAGGGAACCTAGTGTGGTAGGCTTTGGACTGAGTGACAGCCAAGGGTCCTGCTAAAGACTGGAGTGTCCTAGGCCTTCACATCCAGGGGTGCGTCGGGCCAGCCTGAGTTGGGAGGCAGACCTGGCACCTCTGCATGGCAGTCCGCAACTCAGGGCCCCTTTAATGTGAGAGAAACGTAGAAAGCTTCACCAACAGCTGAGGGAAGACAGGAGCTTGGAAGAAGTTGAAACTCCATGCTGGGTGTGGGCATGAGAACCTCAAGGTGAGATGTGACCATCAAAGACCCAGACCAGTGGCCTTATTGGGCATAGGGACAACTGCCTGGTGGAAGCGTCACTTTTACAAACTGGGCTTCCAGGGTTCCACAGGCAGTCTGCCAAAGATGAGTTCACAAACAAAAACCGAAAGTGCAGGCACGAGGAAGCAGTCTACCTGTGCAGCGAGCAGGGTTGAGGGGCACACCGAGAACTTGAAGCAGCCGTGCTGCCTGAAGCCCTTCAGAAATGAGCCTGTCTTTCCTGTACCTTTAGATGGTGCATGGATAAGCAGCACGTTAAACATAGCTGAGGAAGAAATTAGTGAACAGGATGGTAGATCTCAGGAAATCACAAGTGTACGTAAACAGGGAACAGGGTGGGTAGGGCCGCAGAGGAGGCGCGGTGCGGCCTGGCTCACGTCTGGCAGTGTGTGGCCGTGCTGGATGAGCGTTCAGAGTGTCCCTGTCCTTAAGGCTCGGAGCACACCAGCTGTGCCTGTCCACTTTCTTCCAGCCTTTCCCGTCAGGGGAGTGAGTTCTGGGGGCCCACACAAGCGCTGAGTGTCAGATTTCTGCCTTCAGACCCTGATCACTTTGTCGTTGGCACGGACGTGGTGAGTAGTGTCTTACGTTTCACTCTGCCACTAGTCCCCCACGCGAGTTGCCTGATAGATATCTTTATTTGAGATTAACTCACTATTTGCTTTTATTATAGTGTGGAATAAAGCTTTTCAAGAATATCGACTTCACCCACCCTTAGACCTAACAGTTTTCCTTATCCACTCTGTCTTATTACTAGGGTCTCATAAGCCATGGCACAAGACAGGACTTGAGAGTATCTCCCAGACTGTTCCGGCCTTGGCAACGTGGCCCAAGACCAGTGAAGGTTAATGTGATTGATTTCTCACCATTTGGAGAGCCAGTGTTCTTGGTAAGAAAGTCTGTTTTTCACAGCACTCTTCCTCTTTTTTTAAATTTTTTTTAGTTGTAGATGGACATGATACAATCTTTATTATGTTTATTTTTATGTTGTGCTGAGAATCGAACCCAGTGCCTTGCACATGCTGGGCAAGTGCTCCACCACTGAGCCACATCCCAGCCCAGCACTAATTCTTTTCAGTGGTGGTATTTACCTTTTCAGTGGTGGTTTGAGAAGCACAATACAGTGACCTATTGGGAAAATTTGGAAGTTCATCATTTATTGGACTATAAATTAATTACGTTAGGCATCAGTGATATAAAGTGGAGAAATATGATATTAGTAACAAAAATTAAATTAGTTCAGAATCTGGCTCTCTTAAGAAATACTATGTTTAGTTGCAAACTATTTAGAGTTTAACAGGATATCACACACCTGCCAGCTCTCCTGGACACCTGAGAGCCTACCTGTTCCTGCGAGGTGGGTTCCTGCTCCTCCGAGAGCTTCTAGTCCCCACCTCACCTGTGAAGGTCCACACCCCAGTACCCTTCTGCAGAGCGCAGTACTTAAGCCCCGGCAGCCACTGGTAGTGCAGGCGCTCAGTGCTGAGCTCCAGCCACAGCCCTCCAGCCAGCCTGCGAAGGAGCCTGGGCTCTGGGGCCCAGAGTCAGGAGGAAGGGTGCTGCTCAGGAGCTGCCCAGGCCCTGGTCGGGCGCCTCCCGCCTCCCTCCTCCCTCCTCCCTCCTCCTCCTCCCTCCTCCTTCTCCCTCCTCCCTCCTTCCTGCTCCTGTGGGCTGTGCTGCTTATTTGGATTTAGGTTTTTAAGTTTGTTCTGCTTGCATTTCATTTTAGAACTCTACTCCCTTTCCTGTTGATTTTCTTTCTTTCTCTTTCTCTTTCTTTCATAGTATGTGAAGTATTAACAAGTGTAAGAAGTAATTAACCTCATAAGAACCAGTGAAGTTTTCTTTTGTAGGAATTTCAATCCAGGGGGAATATGTATCCATATTTTTGATGTGCTTATATGTCATTTTAAAAAAGTGAGTTTACTTCCATGGAGCCAAACGTAATAGCTTGTGCTTGAACCAGGACAGTCAGCTCTGTGTAAAGCCCCAGCTTTGTCCGAGTTGTCTAAATGCCTTGATCTTCCGCCCCTGGCAGGGCCTCGCAGCCGCAGCCTCCAGGGCCAGCATTGCTTCACAAGGTGTGAGGGCTGGGCTGCTGCATTTCGGGGTCAGAGAATCACGCTCCCTGACGCGTGTGGCGCAAACCCGAAGGTCGGCGCCCTGGACGCTCGCCGGCCCTGCTCCAGTCAGGTGGGCGAACGTAACGCTGCCTCCCTGTTGCACGCAGGCCGGCTGCTCGGACGGCAGCATCAGGCTGCACCAGCTCACCTCCGCGCAGCCGCTGCTGCAGTGGGACGGCAGCACAGGGGGCTATGCTGTGGCTGCGCTGCAGTGGTCCCCGACGAGGCCCGCCGTGTTCCTGGTGCAGGACGTCAGGTCCAGGATCTACGTGTGGGACCTTCTGCAGAGTGACCTGGGTCCCGTGGCCATGCAGTCCATCTCCCCAGACAGGTGAGCGCAAGGCCTGAGAGCCCAGTGGCCTCTCTGCCTGTTTGGCTTGTGTACCAGGCTGCTGCACTTTAAAGGGTATGATTTATTTTTAATGATACATTTATCTTTTAAAATATATTCCTGTGTTTAAGATCCTTAGTCTCTTCGAGCCCTTGGTTCGCAGCAAGGCTGGGAGGAAGGTACCCAGGCATCCTGCCCCGCCAGCGCCCCACCAGCTGATCTTCCAGAGCCACCTACATTAGGTTCACGCCTTTCTTTTTTTGGTACCAGGGATTGAACTCAGGGGCACTCAGCCACTGAGCCACATCCCAGGCCCTATTTTGCTGTTTTGTATTGTATTTAGAGACAGGGTCTCACTGAGTTGCTTAGCGCCTCACCGTTGCTGAGACTGACTTTGAACTCCAGATCCTACTCCCTCAGCCCCGAGCCGCTGGGATCATAGGCGTGTGCCACTGGGCCCGGCTGGGATCACTCCTGGTGTTGTTTAACCGGTATTTGGAAAGCAGCTTCACAATGTGGTTACCTTATGTTTAAAGTAGTCTGATTGAAACATTCAGAGCACGGTAGTTGCCCATCATCATTCTAGAAGGAAAAGAAGAAACTTTTTGTGAGTTCTGAGCTAATTTGCCATTCTTATAAATTCAATATATATATGAGTGATGTGTGAGTGTTCCTGCTAGTTTCTAAATAGGACAGCTTGTGCGCTCTGCAACCCTCATGCTCCCCATGCCCGGTCCACAGGGCTCAGACCCTCAGATCCCCTGGCTCCACTGGCTCATGTGAAGTCAGTGTGAATTTGAGACACGTGAAACTGTCAGTGATGCTAGTTATTTGCTGTTGTTTTGTCTGTTTCAAAGCAGAAATTTACAGAAGCTCTCCTCAAGGAGGTTCTCTCCTGACCCCAGGGCTTCTTTCACCTGTGGTTGTTTTTTTTATCTATCTATTTATATTTTTTAAGTTGGCAGTGGACTTTTATTTTACTTACTTATTTTTATGTGGTGCTGAGGATTGAACCCAGGGCCTTGCATGTGCCAGGCAAGCGCCGACCACTGAGCCACACCCCAGCCCTCACCTGTGTTCTTTTCCTTGAGATTTTACATTTCTTTTCAGTAACTTCTCTGTGATAGTTTGTGAGAATCAGGAAGAAATCTCACCACTTTTTTTATAAAGGAAAGAAGAGGATAAAAATGGTTAGATAACAGTTTTGATAGAAGTTAGGAATATGCTAATAAGATCTGAAAAAATAAAAAATTGTATTTCCATAGTTCACTTGCTGGGTATACTGACGTTATTCTAATTATTAAAAACACGCTGGGTGCCAGTGTGGTGGTGCACCTGCAATCTCAGCACTTGGAGGCTAAGGCAGGAGGATTGCTTGAGGCCAGCCTGGGCTATGTATTCTCCATCTCAGAAACTAAAAGTGGAAACCAAAAAACCCATCAAACACTGGGTCTGTGATTCCATACAAGCACATCGAGCTTCCTCAGCTCGTCACTCCAGAACGTCTGTGAGTCACCGTTTGATAAACAAGCACAGTATTTACTGGGCACTGACTACTCAGGGCCACTGTAGAGTAAGGAAGGTGGGATGGCTTCCCTCTGGCGGGCAGGCCCTGAGTGGCTGAGGAGCGAGGAGGCTCTGTGCAGGAAGGGAGGCTGGGAGGACACGGAGCAGCAGGAAGACCTTCTCAAGGCCTCTGTTCCTGCTCAGCTCTTCAGCCTCCCAGCCTCTGTCTCCACGCGGCTCCCAGCCCTCCCTGGCCCATCCTGAGAGAGCTGCGTGGGCTGGTCAGGGAAGCTCGCCTCAGGCTGCTGTGCCTTGGGGTGCTGGCCCCATCTCTGGCTGTGAGCCTGGTGGCTCTCCCTGGGCGGCCTCCGCACATGGTCCAGGGGGTGCTGGCCTACCTGGGGCCTCGGTGGCGTCTGCCCTAGGGGCTCAGGGGAAGGAGGCGGCCTCCGAGACGCATTTTTCTCCCCTTGGCTTACAGCAGAGCCTTCTGGAATGGCGCAGAGCATTCCTGTCCACGAACTCCTGTTCGAATGTCTGGCTGCAGCTGTGCTGCAGATGGTGCTTGTGCTGAAGCACTTCTCTTCAGCTTTAAAGACACAGCCAGGGAGGGCGCAGCTCCTAGGAGGGAGGAGTGGGGTTGGCTTTGGGAGGCTTGGCCCGGGCAGAGCTGGGTTCTGGCGAGTGGCGGTGACTTGCCTCCTGTTTCCTGCAGCCCAGGAGCAGCTGGGCAGCCCGTGCCTGGAGGACGGGTGGCTCCTGGCTCCTCCGGCAGCCCTGGCCCTGGAGGTGGTGGTACTCTGTGGGCACTGAGTGTTGGACCTTGGTTCTGAATTTCTGTTCTCTGCTTGGTTCTGTCCAGCTTGCACATCCGAAGGACATTTGAAAACGTCCACAGCGATGGTGCTGACCACTGTGTATGCATGGGTTTTAAATGTTATGTATTTATTCGCAGAGCTGGGGACTGAACCCAGGGGTGCTCTATCACTGAGCTACATCTCTAGCCCTTTTTAATTTATTTTGAGACAGAGTCTCACCAATCTCCCCTGGTAGGCCTTGAACTTGTGATCCTCCTGACTCAGCCTCTCAAAACCACTGGGATGACAGGTGTGTGCCCCTGCTCCCAGCCCTAAATATCTTAAAAAGCACCTGGAAGTGGTTCATCAGTGGGCCACGTCGTGTTCACCCAGCAGCCCTGATGCCAGGAAGCCTCCATGAGTGCCTCCACGCAGTCAGTCAGGTCTGCCTGTTCCTGGTGGGTTGGCAGGCAGCGGTGTGGACGCGTCAGGCAGCAGTGACAGCCCCGGCTGCTGGTATTTCCCATGGTCTGCTCCTATTAAGGCTTACTCCCCTCTCTTCTCTTACCCAGGATGCTGTGGGTTCTCCCCAGGGGGTTTGCAGCGGGCTGGGAGTGAGCCCAGGGCCGTCCTCAGGATGTGGGGGTCCTCTGCGGCTCTGCCAGACCTGGGTGGGGTGCAGGGAGTGCTGCAGGGCCCTGTGGGTGTGGGCGTGTCTGGAGCGCAGGCTGGAGAGTGCGCTGTCAGCAGCAGGCAGAGCTTGCGGGTCCCTGCCCTCACTCTGGCTCCTTCTGCCCATGGTGAGGGGTCAGTCCTGTCCTCTTCCAGTCACCACCCCACCGACATGCTTCAGCACCACCCAGAGCCCGCCCGGCCACCCCAGATCACTGAGTAAGACAGGAAGGTGTGTTGGGCAGCTGCTGGGTTAGAAGCGGTTAAGTCCTGGGGTGCTTCTGCTGTGACAGAGATGTGCCCAGAGTGCTGTGGGATTCCTGATCCAATCTGGACACAGTGAATGGGTCTTGGAAGGTCTTTGGGGGATGCTGGCACCCAGCCAAGTCTTACAGGTAAACAGGAGTAGACCAGACAAAGGTGGGTGGGGAGAGTGTCCCAGAGGCACTGGAGAGAATGCCCAGCCAATCTGGGGACTGCAGGTGTCAGGAGCAGGAAGCGGGAGGGCGATGATTGGATTTGGAGAGATGCTGGGCCAGCAGAGACCAGGAAGGCCATGTGGGAAAGACTGGGCACCTTCCCGCTGGTGACAGGGAGGTGGAGGAGATGAGGTTAGCAGCAGAGAAGTGTGTGAGAGTCTGTTGGCCGTGGGGAGGAGATGAGATTTGAGATGGGCCCGATAAGAAACTGGTCGGCAGAGAGAGGGGGCACTGTCTTAGCATGGGGACGGTGTGGAGGAGGGACATGTGGGAGCAGCATTGGGTCCAGGTGGCCTCAGGCTTCTCGACTGGCACCTGATGATGGGTGGAGTTGCCGTTTGCCAGGAGGCGAAGCTGAACCTAATGGTCTCCAGTTCAGGGAAGCAGTCTGGCTGCAGGTGCAGATTTGTGAGCTTTGACATTTCACTAGCTGAATCTGGGGTAGGGGAGAGACTGAGGTGCTGGGGACTGCAAACTGGGATCCCACTGTATACAAAGGGGCAGATCCTGTCAGCCCCCCAGCTGCCTCCTCCCACCGGGGCCCCACGCTGGGCACCTCCAGAGGCTCTGCCTGGAGCTTGGAGGCCCACTGAAGGCACTTGCCCTGCCGAGGCAGGCTTCCTGGCTCCCAGGTGTGGCCACGGCCACGCCCCTTGCAGCTCCTTCGCAAGGGTGGGTCAGACATGAGGCGAGTTCCCCACAGCTTCATTCCAGGTCCGACCGTGGACACTGTAGAATTGTGCTTCTGATTGACTACCCTGGGAGGAGCCAGCAATGGCCGCAGGTCCTGTGGTGTGCACCAGCTTCTCAGCTCCTGTCCCCTTTCGCCTGCAGCCTGGTAGCCATGACCGTCATGGGGGAGCCAGAGAAGGCCAGTGGCAGCTTCCAGGCCCTGGTGCTTGCCAGGGCCTCCGGCACGGTCGACATCCAGTACCTGAAGAGGCAGTGGACAAGCCCGGAGGCAGATGAGCACCACCGGCTGCGTCTGGTCCTGCAGGGAGGTCTGCGGAAGGAGGGAGGCCTGCCTGCGTGAGGCGCCCTCCAGGGCAGTGCTCCGAAGACTGCTCAGAACACACGATCAGACCCTGGACCGTCTTACCTCCGTGTTCATGTGTGTTTATGTGCATAGAACATGTGTGTTCTGTATGTGGTTTGTTTTACAAAAAAGCTTTTTCTGTAGTCCCACTAAATAAGTCACTATTTTGAAAGAGAAACAAACGAACATTTTAGTATATTCTAAATTTCAAAGGAAATGTTAAGTCCAGTCTGCTCTTTTCTGAGAGTATTTCTAGTTATTTGCATAATAACTGTAAAATATGGTCACATTTATCACCAGATCTTGAACAGTCTACCATGCAAACGTATTTCAATGGACTAGTTTCTAAGGTGTCATAAAATGATAATCAGGTCAAAAGGAGTCTCTCCATTGAAATGACGCCTGGCGCCACGTCTTCCTAACACTTTCCTTGGGCATTGTTGTTGGTGTGTGTGACTGTCACCATGGAGCTGCATCATGCTTTGGTGTGAGACGCGGTCTCTGGTGGGAACAGCACGTGACTCCTCTGGGCCTGGGTCCCAGGCGTAGGTGAGGTGCCATGGAGGCCTGGTGTGGTGCTGCAGGCAGGTTCCAGCTCAGAGTCCATCCTGCCTCCCTCTCTCTCTGCAGCCTCCTCTGCCTTGTGTCTGAGCATTGGGCTGCTATCCGCATCGGTTCCTCCATCCTCCTGTTCCTTCCTCTGTGTGGCTCTTGCTACCTGGGAGGCCTTTGCCTGGGCATAGGCCTTTGGATTGCTCAGTGAGTCCATTCGTGGCATCTGGGTTTTGTGGTGCTTCTGAGTCAGGTGCCCGTTCCCGGTCCCCAGAATGACGTCTGTGCCAAGCCACATACGCTCAGTTGTGTCCTTTGCTTTGATGAAAGTCAAGACTGGAAACCTCCTGACTTGCCAGTGGGTTCCTCGATTCCTTTCCTGAAGCTCTTCTAGGATCCTTGCTTCCCCTGCCGAGGGGCCCAGGTGGATTCTGCATCCCAGGAGGCCATGCTAGGCGGCGGAGGTGCATGCAGGAGGCCCACGTTGGTTTCCTGAGCTCCCTGTGCTGGGGCACCTGGGAAGACCACCTTTGAGACATGGCCTGTGACCACATGCAGGGATGCGGATGGCATCATGTGCCCGTGCCTGTCACTGGCCACCAGACAGGGTGCCTTCCCTGTCCCTCAATGCTCTGTACAACCTCCACTGCCTGGCCTTGAATGTCCCCTTCTCAGAGTCCCAAGATTCATGCATTGTGAGCCCTCTAGGAATGCAGAGGTTACAGAAAGAAAAGAAAGGAAAAACCCAGAGGCCCAAGCCACTCCTCCTAGCCACCTCTGCAGGAGGACAGCCCAGGGCACTTGTCCCCACCCCCCCACTTCAAAATAGGTCCTCTCAGTCTCAGGTCAGGGGGCAGTGCTGTCTGGTGACACTTTCCCTTGGTGACACCTCTGGGCATCTCCAGAAAGAAGATGGCTGGATGCAGGACTGTGATTGCAGCCCCACCTAATGGAGCAGCAGCACGTCACAGCAGCAGGACGCAGGAGGAGGTGCCCGGGGAAGGCTGTCTTCCGCCTGGCCTCGGCCTCCCCAGGAGCTTCCCTTAGCAAGGCGGGCGTGGGGGGCAGTTCCTGCACAGCACCCCAGGAGTCCTTGTGCTTGGTCTACGCATGGAAAGCCCAAGCCTGCACCCCAGAGCCACGCATTTCCTTCCAGGGGCAGACGGGTCACTTGGTGCTCGTTCCTTTTCTTCCTAGAGGACTGGTCAGGTCATGAGGGAAGCCAGCATTCCTTTCTCCCTCTCCTCGGCCTGTCCCCAGGGCCCGTGCCCTGCCTTACGCAGCAGGTACCGGCATAACACCATTTGTGAGCTGGATGCCGAGGCTGAGTATGTGGCGCCGGGGATGGAACCTTGGCCTTGTGCACTGGAGCCCCTTCCAGGAAGGGCTGGCCTTGGTTGTGATCCTCCTGCCTTAGCCTCCTGAGTGGATTTTTCTCCTGGAAACCAGACCCTGGTTTACCTCTGCAGTCTCCATACCCTCCCCAGATCTGTGTATGAAATTTCACCTGAGCTAACCTGGATTTGAGAGGGTGACTAGCTGCCCTGGTTTCACCTGGCTGGGTGTGTGTTTGCTGTCCAAACACATTCTGAGTGCAGTCAGTTATCATTAAGGAAATGGTTATTAAATTCAACTTTTGGTAACCTTAGAACCCATGGCAGAGGGTTAACAACCTTATTATTCCTCCCAAATTTTCATCAGAGTGCTCAGGAAGATGCAGAGAGGGGTCAAAATACTGTGACCCAAGACCAGTCCGCCAGTTCAGAAGCCATCTCCCCTAACTACGCAATGGCGGTCCTGGCTTGAAAGGCCTCCACACCGGAAGCTGAGTGGCCTGGCCTGGTTCTCTCCTGCTTCCTGTGTTTCCTGAAGGGTTTGTTAGACCATCTGAGGGATGGTCAGGCAGAAGACCCCCATGGTGGCTCCCATCTGTGTTAGCATCTGCCTGGGCGGGAGTTGGCAGGGTCCCTACTGCAGGGTCTGAGGTGGCTCCTGAGGACGGGATGCCCAGAGCAAGGGACCCCTGAAGGAGCAGCCTGAAGTCTGGGGCAGGGGCAGAAGAGGCTAGCGGCCCTGCGGGAGAGGAGGTGGTGGTGGCGCAGCTTGGGAGAAATGACAGAGTTTAAGAGTGAGGGGCTTCCCAGAGCCAGGGCCTTCTCCTCTGGGCCTCCTCTCGAGCCAGGGGCGGCCTGCGTTCTTCCTGCTGCTCTGCAGTGCGGAGACCCCTTCCTGGAGAGCCCTCTGCAGCTGGCTCTGTGTGCGGCAGCAGCAGAGGCCCCGCCGCCTGCCTGTGAGCGCTGGGTGCAGTGCGAGGAAGCAGCCACGTGGGGGCAGCCAGCGGCCAGACCTGCGTGCTGGACTGGCTCTTGCCAAGCTCGCCTGTGGGAGGCTCCTCGGAGGTGTCACTGGACCCTGCGCGTGACCAGTCTGTTCCAGGTGGGGATCTCACGTGTGGCCTCTCGCGTTTTAAAGGATTTACTTTTGATGGGTAGGACGTGAAGCACCTGGAAATGCCCAGCACTGGGCAGAACCCTTCTCAGTGGAGCCCCATGACCACACGCTGGGTTCGGAGGTCAGCTCCTGCACTGGACAGAGCTGCAGGGCCACGCAGACCTCAGATGCTGTGGCACAGGGCTTCGGGACCACCAACAGGGTGGACGTTGGCCACCGGGCAGACATAGGACCCCACAGACCACAGACGGGGTTTCGGGACCACCGACAGGATAGACAGTGGCCACTGGGCAGACCCAGGACCACGTAGACCACAGATGGGGCTTTGGGACTACCGACAGGATGGACAGTGGCCACTGGGTAGACACAGGGCCACACAGACTGCAGATGGGACTTTGGGACCACCGACAGGATGGACAGGGGCCACCGGGCAGACACAGGGGCCACGCAGACCACAGACACTGTGGCACAGGGCTTGGGGACCACTGGCAGGATGGACAGTGGCCACTGGACAGACACAGGACCTCACAGACCGCAGACGGGCTGCATAGTTTGTCGGGGACTGTTGAAGCTGCTTGGAGAGTTAGCTTTGGTTACGGCCATGGGGCTTGCCAGCCCCTGAACCCGGAATCTAAGATGTCATGAGCAGCCAGCTGCCCTGGGCAGTGCCCACCCCGGAGCAGGCCCCTGTGCACAGACAGATGCCACCAGATGGGGCAGGCCCTGCCCACCCAGCTGCTCCTGCTGAGTTCACTGCTGCCATGCAGTTAGTAACACCGGGCACTGCGAGGAATCAAGCCCTTGTGAAGTAGCCGGGCGAGGCAGAGGGGCCAGCAAGCACTCTCGGTACCACCCTGCCCCGCTCTGGTAGGAGGAGCTGCGGTCACAAGCATGCGATGGGTAGGGGGGCGAGGGGAAGGGCCGCAGGTAAGATGGCCATGGTCACTACAGATTGGGAAGTTGGAATGGCTGCGATCGAATCTTACGCCAAATGCAGGCTGAATGCTGTATTCTGAAGAGCGACCACTGGACTTTCTGTTCTCACGATGCCCCTGCAGGGGGCCTACCAGGTCCAGCTCAGAGACGTGGCCTGCCCACTGTGGGATGCCAACCCACGTCGGGGAGGAGGCTTCTCCTGCCACGCACAAGCTTAGAGCCTGATCCCCAACCCAGGCTGCAGACTGGTATCCACTTAATTAAGGAGCGTTTACGACACGCCAGGGCAGCTCCCCTGCCTGCCCCTGCCTGCCCCTGCCTGCCCCTGCCAGCCGGAGTGAGTCTGAGGCCGGGACAGACACGTGTTAAGCCTCAGGTCGTCATGACCGCAGCAGGGTGACAGAGGCCCGGCTTCTCTGTCCTGCATCATCGTCTCCTCCGTCTGATTGTGCCTACTGCCTGCACACCTGCTTTGGCCCTCACTCGGCTTCGCCTGGGTCTGGACCGTCTGCCCTTCTCTCTCCTGTAAGATTTGTGGATCCTCGTGGGTGGGGGTTAAACTGAATTCACCTTTGAATCTGCCCTCGTGCCCTGCAGACCCTCAGGCTGGTTGAGGAATTGATTATTCCTTGAGGCAGTTCACTTTGTTTGAAAAGCTTTCCATTTAGTCTTCTGGGCCATCTCGAAACTTGAGTTAGCAGGAGATCTGATTCTGTGAGTGCTCTTCGTCCCCAAGGTCACTTTGCTGCTCTGTGTGCAGGAAGCTGGAGACGCTTCTTTCTGCGCCTTCACTTTCAGCACGTTCAAATTCAGGCTTTGCTGTCCTCCTAAGAACCTAAGACGATTCTCCTGGTGAGGCATTTTCGAGCGGGGTGGCTTGGCCTTCGGGCTCAGTGCCTCTCTGCACTGGATGGCAGACCCAGGGTGAGGATGGCTCTCCTCTGCAGGGGTGAAGTGGGAGGACCAGGAATGCTTTCTAAGTGTGCTGCTCATACCTCATCACTGCTGGCTGGCCCACAGTGGGGGGCTCTCCTGCAGCAGGGCCCACTCATCACACCCAGATCCAGGTCCAGGCTTCTCGGGGCACCAGCCTCTTGGGACCAGCCACAGTCAGGCGGCCAATGCCACACCGTCCCATTCCGCCCTCCCTCCCGCCTGCCCACTGCCCCTGCAACGACCAGGTGGGGCTCAGCTCCCCATCAGCTGTCCACAGGAGCCTGAACTGACCCAAGCCGAGGTCATCTGGATCACTTCACCCAGGTCAAGTAGAACGGTTCTGGTGAGTGAGACTCCAGTGAGAGCCCGGCGCAGGCCTTCTCACACTCGTCCTGGGTGGAGGCAGACCCGGGCTGCGGCCGACACTCAGCACGGCTCCTCGGTGTGTTCTTTAGAGCCGCGTTGACCTCTTTAATCAGTCAAGTAATATTTGCACAATAAAGATAATTGGAATTGTGTTAAAATATTTAAAAAAAAAAAAGAAAAAAATTGTGGTCCTACTCCCCGGGGAGAAGTGCCCCTGATGCTCTGCAACTCTCGGTCTCCCCAGGGCCCATGTGGGAGGTGGTTCCTAGCGGGCAGTCAACCCTTCTTTCATTCACTTCAGAGACAATGAGGGACAGTGGAGGGCAGTGCCTCGCTCCCGTCTTTTGACGTTCTGGCCCACCTCACCCGCCTGGGCTGGCTCTGTGTGCCTGGGCCAACGCCCCCATTCTAATGGGGCTGGCTGCTGTTTTGGGTGGTGTTGGAAGACAGATGAGAGCGGAGAGCGAGACCTGGAGGCATGTGCAGGACCTGCTCTGGAACCCACTGTGACCCCGTGGAGGCACATCCAAGGGCACTGCTTTTGCTTCCTCAAGGGGAGACCATCAGACAGTGTGGGGTGACGTCACTCAGGTCCTGGGGAAGCTCTCCCCCAAGTCCCCGGGGCCGAGCTGCTCTGTGTTCTGGCCTCCCTGCTTGCTTGTGAGCACCACTGGGGACATCTGGGAGTCCCCTTGCCCTGCCAGGCCTCCCATGAGCAACCGGCTGCTGCTTGTGAGGCTCCACCTGCACTTCTAATGACTGGACCATCTGCCAGGACCAGGAAGGGCTGGCCCAGTCCTCACAGCAGTCTGCCCCACAGTAGGACAGGACCCCCTGGCTCCTGATCAGGGCTAGTTCCCTTTCATGGCTCAGGAACAGGTGCGGGCCGAGCACCGGGAGTCAGGGTGAGTAAGAAACCGCTGACCTCATGGTGGGGTGGGCAGTGAGCCACCCCCAACGTAAACCAGAGGTCCTACTGCAGAGCGCTTTGCTTGACCTTTGCAATGTTTTATGAATGTTCAGATAGTTTCCATGGGACAGGGCCTTGAGATCCCCTGGGTCTCCCATACCCCGACTGGTTCCCACAGGCGCTGAGCTGGTGACCTCTGGAATCTGCCGGGATGGAAGTCTCAACAGTCCCTCTGGGATGCCAGAGAGGCTGGCTGCACTGGAGGAAATAGCAGAGTCCTGGACCTGACATCCCCCAACACGCTGGCTCTGGCAGGACCGTGGTGGCTGTCTCCTGCACCTGGGAGGACGGCTTTGAGCAGGGACATTCTGCTGATATTGGGCGGGCACCTGGGCTTTCCTCTGGTGTTTCCCTAAGCTGATGGACCCTGCTCACACCTGGGATAAGGTGATAGACCCCACTCACACCTGGGCTGGGCTGATGGACCCTGCTCACACCTGGGATAAGGTGATAGACCCCGCTCACCCCTGGGCTGGGCTGATAGACCCCGCTCACCCCTGGGCTGGGCCGATAGACCCCGCTCAGACCTGGACTGGGCTGATAGACCCTGCTCATACCTGGCCTGTCGAGCTTCCTGTGTCACAGGGTTTAAGGAACGATCCTGCCTCAGCGTCTTCAACAACAGAGTGTCTTTGTCAGGCAAGGTCTCGCCGAGCTGGACAGCAAGGGCTGTGGACTGAAAGTGACTTTGCACATGTCTTCCTGGGACTTGGGCTTTCCTGGGCTGTGACTACACAGTAGAGGTGAGTGCTTGTCACAGAGAAGGACGCTCAACATGGCTGAACTGCCATCATCTGCCCTGCACAGGAGGCCTGGACCCTGGTCTAGACTTAAGACCATGCCAGCAGCAGTGGGCAGGAGGACGCAGGATGGGGTGGAGAATGACCTGGGGGCCTAGCCAGCATAGTCCAGCATAGCCCCGCCCTGCGAGGCAGCTGGGAGATGAGTCCCGCAAAGTTAGGCCTGCACTGTGGAAGGAGGGACCACACTGGAATCTTCAGGGGAGCCAGGATGGATCTTCCCACAGATCCACACACGGCAAAGGGAGAGGTGGGAGCGGGCGCTTTGGAGCCAGAAGCCTCAGGAGATGCCCAGCGTCCCTGTGAGAGGATAGGCTTTTTCCGACACAGCACAGCCCTTGGGAAGCAGGGCAGTGCTCTTGCTCTGGACACCATACTGACTGTGGGGTTTCCAGGAAGGGTGGATGTGAATGATATTTGCGGGAGGAAAGTGGAACAAAAACTGTAGAGTGCTGGGTGTCACGGCTGGTGGTCAGGTCCAGAGTGGCTGCTGTGGTCAGTGTGCAGTGGGAACATGTAGACTGTAGAGTGCTGAGTGTCAGGGCTGGTGGTCAGGTCCAGGGTGGCTGCTGTGGTCAGTGTGCAGTGGGAACATGTAGACTGTAGAGTGCTGGGTGTTGGGGCTGGTGGTCAGACCCAGGCCCCTGGCTGCTGTGATCAGTGTGCAGTGGGAACACGTAGTCTGTAGAGTGCTGGGTGTCAGGGCTGGTGGTCAGGCCCAGGGGCAGCTTGTGTTAGACTTTAGTGTGGAGACCTGGAGTGCTGGCCAGCAGCCCCGTTGCCCCGGACAGTGTGCTGCCTCCACCTGCCCCTGTGATACTCGCTGGCCTGCCCCCCACACCCCCACCGCGAAGGAAGGAGCACTTCCTCCACTCTGTTTGGCGCTAGCTGGTCTGTGGCAGCACCTGGCCGTGGGCACCTGCCCAGGACCTGAGCTGCCCTTCTGTCGCATCCACCTACCCACATTGCCACCACTTGCTTGATCTCCAGTGGCTCAAGCCCCCCTCTCCACGCGAGTCCTATGGCATGGCAGGTGATGGCGCCAGGGTTCCGAGGCTGCTCGTGCCCCTCCAGCCTCCCGCTGATGTCCACCTTGCCCCCCTCTTGTCTCCCCCTTCCCGAAGCCCTTAGCACCAAGGGGTGCCTGCTGCCCAGGCCTGCACCAAAGGAGTTTGTGCTGCCTTGTAGATGGCGCTCCTCCTGAGCCATGGCCACAGCCTGAGCCCAGCAGCCTTCCGACCTAGGTGTGGCTCCGCCTCCTGGAGGAGTTCCTGGGCACCTCTCCCTGGCCATGTCGGCACCGGTGTCCTGCTGCTGCTCACTGCTGGCAACACACGTCAGTGGCCAAGTTGCTGGACGTTGAGGTCACAGTGGCCAGCCAGCTGGGGCTTGGACAGCAGCTGTGACATGTGTTGGTGTCCTGTGAACTTGATGGGTGGCTCTTTCACCTGGAAAACCCTGCGTTGTACTTTGAGGTTTTGGAAATGTCTTTGTGATTCCCTCACAAACAGCTAGCCAGTTGTCCCCAAACCTTTTATTCTGACACACTGGGCTGGTGGTATTTCCTGACTGCTCAGAGTCCTGAATGGGGCTGGAGTTGAGGCCACGGCGGGGCTTTGTGCTACAGAGGTAGGTATTCTGGCCGCAGCAGCCGGGCAGGTCCTGCCTGCAGCTGTGCCCACCCTCCCTGGCTGCCGTGCCCTGCTGTGTGGGCAGGAGTGGCGCCTGGGTCCCGGGAGTGTGTGAGCCCATTGTGTGCCACCGGCTGCCTGCAAGACTCCTGGCCAGAGTCCCGCAGGCCTTGCGTGGCAGCTGGTGTCTGCAGGAACATGTGCCCTGGGCAGCGGCCAGTGGACCCTGACACCCGGCCAGGCATCTCCCTTTGGTCTCTTCCTGCGGGTTCTGTTCCATCCACATCTTGGCCCCGCTAGCTAGGTCAGAATCAGTCAGGGCTGGGGCTTAAATGGATCAGCCCCAAACTGTACAGGATGCTTTCCTAGACCAATCTGCACACCAAACTACGCAGCGCTTGGGCTCTAAGCGTGGACATTAGGACCGATGGTCTGGAGGCCTGGGCAATGGCTTCATCCTAAGGGACCAATGGCTGCTCCGGGGAGAGATGGGCAGGGTGAGGGGGCCACTGAGGGGGACTGAGCCGGCCTCAGGCTAGCCCTGGCAGACAGGCTGCTCCAGGTCCTCATGTGGCGAGACCACCGATGGTGGATTTTGGGAGCCAGCACGCCTGAGCGAGCCTACCAGCTGACTGAGAGTTCCTGTTGTCTGTGAGGAGCCACTAGGGCAGCTGGCACCTGAGACTGGCACGGTGGCCAGGAAGATCTGCTCTCAGCAACGTGGCGGCCTTCCCATCCCCAAGGGGCTGGGGACCAAACAGACCACAGGGAGGAGGGAAGTCTCCTCTGCCCTCAGGCCTTGGAGTTCCTGACCCTGGGCCTTTGGGCTTGGCCTGGAACCACACCCTCGCCCCTTGGACCTCAGCTCGCTGGGCAGGCTGCGGGACTTCCACAGAACCTCTTGTGTGCGTCTGTGCATACCCCCTGGGCCTGATTCTCTGAAGATCCCTGACGAATACAGTGGCCACTGTGGCACCACAGGTACTTTGGGTCCTAGAAAATCCTCAAGTTATGTCTTAAACCATGGTTGACCAAGGGGAAGTTCAGGCCACGATTGTGGGGGACATGGAACCCCCGTGGTGTTCATGTGAGTGTGGAGCGTTTGAATGGACAATGTTGGGTCTTCTCACTGAATGACCAGCTCCGCTGGCCTGTGGTGTGTTAAAGTCAGAGCCCCACTGCAGCCACCGAGAGGCCAGGCATGAGGGCTGAGGCCCGTCTGGAGCCCTCCGCCCCATGTCCAGAGGAGCTGAGTGCCTGGGGTGTCCTGAGAAGCTCCTTGAGAGAGAACTGAGGTGTGCACAGTGTTTGAGGTGCACATGGTGCAAGTGCACACATGCAGTGTGGTGTGTGCATGCATGAGTGCCCCTTCTGGGCTTTCCTCAAGTCCTTTGTCCCTGCTAGTGGCAGAGAGGGACTGCACAGGTGCTTGTGTGCCAACCACTGAGTTCCTGTTGGTTTTGTGACAAGCTCAGGCATCTGGGCCTTCTGCGGGCTCCTAGTCCTCAGGCTGCACACTGGCTTCCCAGCACAGAGTCCTGCAGCTTTTCTGGGTCCACCCTGCTTGGTCCGGTGACCCTCAGGGTGTTTCCTTAGGCATGGACTTGTGTGTGTGATGGGGGTGCTCAGTGTGTCCTGTTCAAACCTGGCAGTTGGAAAGGCCCTGAATCTGAGGCTCCTGATGAGTTTTCCTCATGCATGGTGCCCAGCCAGGGACTCTGTGGAGCACCCTCTGTTCTTCCTTCTGACTGATGGACAGAGAGGCGGCTCCTCCTGTTAACTCCTGAAGAAAAGGAAGACGTTTGTTCCTGTGGAGTCAGGGAGGAGCACAGCCTTGAGGGCCTGTTAAAGGGGCTGCCCTGGCCTGCACACTGTCTTCCTCCCAACCTCCTTCCCCAACAGATGGCAGGTGAAAGGGGCCCCCAGGTGAAGGGGCAGGGCTGAGGTCAGACCAGGCTTCCAGACATACCCACTGGGGCTGTCTGTGCAGCACCAGGCAGCATAGCTAACTTCTCAGTGCCTGAGTCCTGCTGTCCCTGGGCATCAGCTGTGTCCCCTCAGTGCCTTAGTTCTACCTCATGTCCCACCACCCCAGGGTTCCTGCCTGGTGCCTCCATCAGGTCCCAAAGCCATGTATGTTGTTTCTGGGCTCCATGTCTTGTCCCTCCTTCCCTGGGCTCCATGTCTTATCCCTCCTTCCCTGGGCTCCATGTCTTGTCCCTCCTTCCCTGGGCTCCATGTCATATCCCTCCATCCCTGGGCTCCATGTCTTGTCCTTCCATCCCTGGGATCCATGTCATATCCCTCCATCTCTGGGCTCCATGTCTTGTCCCTCTTTCCCTGGGCTTCATGTCGAGTCCCTCCAACTCTAGGCTCCATGTCATGTCCCTCCATCCCTGGGCTCCTTGTCGTGTCCCTCCTCCTGGGCTCCATGTCCTGTCCCTCCTTCCTGGGCTCCATGTCCTGTCCCTCCTTCCTGGGCTCCATGTCTTGTCCCTCCATCCCTGAGCTCCATGTCTTGTCCCTTCTTCTCTGGGCTCCATGTCTTGTCCCTCCTTCCCTGGGCTCCATGTCATATCCCTCCATCCCTGGGCTCCATGTCTTGTCCTTCCATCCCTGGGATCCATGTCATGTCCCTCCATCCCTGGGCTCCATGTCTTGTCCCTCCTTCCCTGAGCTTCAAGCTTTTTCCCTCCATCCCCGGTCTCCATGTCTTGTCCCTCCTTCCTTGGGCTCCATGTCTTGTCCCTCTTTCCCTGGCTCCATGTCTTGTCCCTCCTTCCTTGGGCTCCATGTCTTGTCCCTCCTTCCCTGGGCTCCATGTCTTGTCCCTCCTTCCCTGGGCTCCATGTCTTGTCCCTCCATCCCTGGGCTCCATGTCCTGTCCCTCCTTCCCTGAGCTTCAAGCTTTTTCCCTCCAACCCTGGGCTCCATGTCGTGTCCCTCCTTCCCTGAGCTCCATGTCTTGTCCCTCCTTCCCTGGGCTCCATGTTGTGTCCCTCCTTGAGCTCCATGCTTTTTCCCTCCATCCCTGGGCTCCATGTAGGTTTAATAAGATAACTCACCAAAACTACGTGGAACGGTTCCCAGCACTGTGAAGAACTAGACAAGGGGGAGCTTTAGTTTGTGCTAATTCGAAAGATCAGTTATGTGAATGGTTAACGATGGTTATTTAATTTGAGAAAATAAGAGACTGAATCCTTTAGCATGTTTTCTCATGGTCATGCATAAGAAATTCGCTCCTTAGGAGCCCAGGATTTTGTGTTTCCATGGTAACAGGATAACAAACACTGACCCAGAACTAGGGGAACAGCCTAAATGAGGATGTCCTTTAAAGGCTTCTGTGGTTGCCGTCTGCAGGAGCAGGCCAGCCCAGGCCCTTTGGGAATCCTGCCGGCCCAGAGCAGGTGGGGCAGCCTGGGCCCTGTTCCTGCTCGCTCTGCCCAGTTGATGGTCTGGTCCCTGCTACGGCTGCTGAGGCCACCCAGCTGCAGGCTTTGGCTTTCTGATTCTGGCTTGTTTTCTGCCTCCGTCTCACCTAGAACACTGCCTGTCGCCTAGCAGGAAGGAATGATCCGACAACTAGGTCTGGCTGTTGGCTGGTCCTTCCTGGCCCGTGGACACGCTCAGACTTCTGTAGCCTCCCAGCAGCAGACGGCAGAGCCACGACCCACAGAGGAAACAGGAAGTGGGAACACGGTTCACCCCAGGGGCACCTTGGGAAGGCTCGCAGCTCAGCTTCTCTAGAGCAAGAGCTGAGGGTGTGAGGAGCCTGCTCCAGAATGAAACACTGCTTCTAAGTTAAAAAGCAGCCCTTTTTTTCCCCAAGAGGGAAGCTTGAAATTCTGGATAGCTTCAGAGTGGGGCTCCTCTGTGAAAGCTGGGCTCTGCATTGATGTTTCTGGCACGTGGCAGGATGGCCGCCTCACAGGGATGGCCAGGTAATGCTGGCCAAACACGGCTGCGTGTTCCAGCCCGTGCGGGGCCTCTGCCTGCGTCCTGCAGCTGTCAGGGCCACCACCAGCGCACCTGGTGAACCAGACTTACCGAGCACAGGCGGGTGGCTCTCAGGGCTGCAGACCAGAGTGGCTCCTCACTGAAAGAAAAAGACATCAAGACGCAAGGCACGCAGTCAGAGAAGTTCCGTTTATTGAACCATCCCCAGGGTTCTATAGGGTGGCTAGGGGCTTCTGCGGGGGCGGGTTGTTAGTAAGTGACTGTGCAGCCAGCTATTGGTTCCCTATGTTAACCACCACCATGTAGCTCGGTCATTGGTCTAAGGTTCGCGCCATTAGCAGGGTGGAACAGGGGAACAACCCGGAAGAGAAGCTCTGCCGGTGCCATCTTAAATAAAGACATGGCGGGGAAGGAGACCCTTATATTCCTCCCTTTTTGTTATTTTATGTGGGATTTTGGACGTCATTCAATCTGGCTATTTCCTGCTGATTTTGGGGCATCGTTAGGGGGTGAAAGGGACTCAGGGAGAAATGTGCTAAGGATGCCCCACATTACGGCAGACAGTAATCTCAGACGGGGACAGGTCGCAAAGTGTTCCCTGCAACCACAAGTCCTGCACGGCTTTCCACCAGTCAACTGGGCAGGAAATGGTCGGGCAGAGCCAAGCGGCCAGGAAGGTCATCCACGGGGCAGTCATCTTGGATTAGCACAGTGAGTTGTCCACTGGAGGCTGTGCATGGATCTTCCTGAGGAGGAGCTGATTGAAAGTTTGATTAGAAATTTTGCTGACCTGATATCCATGTGATTAGTGGTGATTGAAGCCAAAAGGAGTAAGGGGAGTTATGGGGTGATCCCTAAAGTCCCGTGGCTAAGTCCCGTAGTTGAGCAATGTTTTGTTCTACTATACCTGCTTCATTGACATAGTAACAGCATTCTTCCTGGAGGAACATACAAGTACCTCCCTTCTCAGCCCTAAGGAGATCCAAGGCCCTTTGATTCTGAAGAGCTACCTGAGCCAGGGGAGTAACCTGGTTTTGAAGAGAGGCTAATGAGGAGGTCGTGGAGTGCGTCCTCAAGACGAGTGTTGATCTCTTCCACCGCCCACAGAGAATGACCAAATGCCTCTCCAGAGCGGGCAGCTCCTGCCACAGAGGTTGTTAGAGACACACCGACCAAGATAGGTAGAAAGGCTGCCCGTTCAGTTCGTGACGGAGGTGACATAAGATATAGCAACTCTGAACTGCTATAAAGCATGAGTTGGGGAACTATGGTTACCAAGAAGCAAGGAAAGGTGCTGTTAGGGAAGACCACATTGGTGAGGGTTCCATTGCACCAGAAAAAATGACCAGACTGAGAGAAGGAGGTGCAGGATAGAATGAGATTGGAAGTGCATTGAGTTGTGTGGGTTCGTTGCAGAGAGTAAGTATATACAAGTTCAGAAAGGTGGGATGGAAAGCTGTTCCTCAGGTTCCCACAAGGGAATGTGTGGAAGAGGAGTGATTGGGACCCCAGTGGATTGGAAATTATAACTGGTGACATTCAGGGGTACCGCAGCCAGCAGTGGGCGAGAGAGAGATGCACAGAGGAAACAGTTAGCAGGGTTAGCAGCTGGGGATGTCTTATTGAGGAAGGTCAGGGTATCAGACAAAATTTGTAGCCAAGAGTAAAATGACTTCGGCTGGGAGGAATTTTTTAATGCCCCTATAATAACTTGCTCTGAATGCTTGATGTTGGTGGAGACCTGTGAAAGCTGGGATTGTAGGGAAACATTCCCGGGAAATGTGGAGGGACCCACAGGGAGTGGATGAATGGTAAATACAATAAAAAGAAGCTTTGATATCAGTGGCCCAACGAGCATTCCAGGGATCTTTAACTGTAATGTTGTAAGTTTTGGTAGCTGCGATGTAGCACCAGGTTCCCTTAACATCAACATCATGGATCCTGCAGGACCAGTAGGGACACCCTCCATATATGTGTGGCCACTGGCAGCAAGACTCAGCTGTTGGATCATATAGGAAACAAAGATAAGGCTGAATCAGTTTTGTTGAGGCCAGTAAGGACAGATACACAGTGCCAGAGCAACCCTCCAAGGGGCAGTCTGCCGTTGTGGCAAGGGAAGTGGTTTTAGTATTCATTTCTGTGTACATTTGCCTGACTTTGAATCTCCATACAAAGGGTGAGGAAATGACAAGGTGGAATAAAAGCCAAAGACTGACTAGTGAGGCCAACATTGATCTAGGTATCATCTTCAAGTGTGGGTTTGAGGAGAGAGATACGAGAGAAGCGGAGCTTCAAGGGTTCGTGGGGAGAGGAAGAACAGGAATATTTTGGTGTGGAGTCCCGAACAGACACCGCTGAGGTGGCGTCTGGATGGGTGTCCTTGAATCCGGATGAGGTGGGAGCTGACTTTAGCCTGGAGATTGAATCCAAGGAGTCAAATGGTGACCTGGACCTGGGAGGGATAGTTTAGCAGCTATTGGAGTACATAGTATTATCCATGTTGGGCTTTCCCATTTTGGATGTAATGATTCTTTATCTCCCGGGGGACAGAAGTATACAAACTGTCCAGGTTGTAAGGGAAAGGGGTTTTGGGATGTATCGGGATCAGGAAGAAGCCAATCCTGATATGTCCATAGTTCAGCCCAAAGGTGGAAAAGAAGAGGCAGGGCATGTTGGTCAAGGATGGGCCAGGCCGAGGGATTGATGCCCCGGGGAACGAGAGGACGACCATACATAAGTTCAAAAGGGGAGAGAAGTGAAGGTTTCTTAGAGCCCTTAAGTGGAGAAGAGCAAAGGGAGTAAGGTAGCCCAATCCATGCTGAGTTCCATTGTAAGCTTTGTGAGCACTTCCTTAAGGGATCAATTAGTCCGCTCAACCTTCCCAGAAGCCTGGGGGCGGTAGGGGCAGTGAAAATGCCAGGGAAGAGACAGGGCCTGAGCAACAGATTGGGTGACCTGTGAGATGAATTCAGGGCCATTATCAGATTGGAGAGAGGTAGGCATCCCAAATCTGGGAATGATTTGGTTGAGTAATACACTGGCTACAGTGGAAGCCCTCTTGTTGGACGTGGGGAAGGCGTCTACCCACCCTGTAAAGGGATCCACCATTACCAGAAGGTATTTAAAGTTCTTGACCCTGGGCATGTTAGTAAAGTCGACCTGCCAGGCTGCAGCAGGGGTATGTCCACGGACTTGGTGGGAAGGGAAAGGTTTTGGCTTTAAAGGGGTATTAGAATTAGTGCATTGACAGATACAACATGAGGAGGCGATTTGACGCAGAAGAGCCCTGTCCTCTGCTGACAGGAGGAAAAGGAATGGAGAAAGAGTTCATGACTTTGAGGACTTGAATGAAATAGGGAGTGGAGAAAGAGGAAGAGTTGCTCTTGTTTGTCCTTGGAGTCAGGACCGTGGTTCTGCTCAGAGGGCATGAGCACGAGCACATGGGATGAATTTGGAGATTGTAGGGCTTCCGCCCCCGCAGCCTGGTCAGCCTTGGAATTCCCAGTGGTAACAGGGGGAAAATCAGATTGGTGGGCCCGACAGTGAGTAATACCAGTTTAGATGGTAATCTGGAAGCATCAATGAGTTGGGAAATGAGTTTTGCATTCATTACTGAAGAGCCCTTGGATGTTAATCGGCCCCTTTCTTTCCACATGACTGCGTGGGATGGCAGGATATGGAAGACATATTTGGAGTCTGTGTATAGAGACAAAGTTTCCCGGCTGCAAGTTCACAGGACCTAGTGGCCGCGATTAATTCAGCCTGTTGGTTGGTGGTGTTAATGGGGAGTGGGTTTGCCTCGATAACTGCTGAGTGAGAGACAACGTCATATCCAGCCCTCTTTATCCCGTCCTGTGTGAATGCACTCCCATCTGAGAACCAAGTAAAATCGGATTGGGGTAGGGGGCCCTCAGAAATAGAGGTGGGACATGGTAAAAAGGTCTCCAGAGCCTCAGTACAGTGGTGCACAGGCGAGTCGAGCGAATCAGAAGTGACAGGAAGCAGCGAGGCAGGATTCAAGGGAGGACAGGTTTGGAAGGTAATGGCAGGATTCTGGAGAAAGGATACAAGTAAAGAAAGTATCCCAGAAGGGGGAGTGTCTGCAAGCCTTTGTAAGTCAGTAAGTCTTTCAGGTGATGTGGAGAAAGAATTGTGAGTGGAGAGCCAAAGATAAGTTTGTTAGCTTCCTTTTGGAGATCGTGACCTGCTGCCAGTGCTCGTAAGCATGGAGGCCAGCCTCTAATAGTAGGATTCAACTGCTTGGATAAGTAAGCCACAGGGGCAAAGGTGAGGCCATAGTTTTGGCCCAGAACACCCAAGCTTTGGCCCCCTTTCTCATGCACATAAAGGGAGACGGGGCGCGTCAGGTTAGGCAAGTGCAAGGCTGGTGCTTGGAGAAGGCCCTTTTTTAGGATTTGGAAGGGTCTACCCACCGAGGAGGACAAAGGCTCATCCTGGCGGCCCTTAGCTAGCTGGTAGTAGGGTCGGTCCAGGTGAATGCAAAAATATCCTGGGATTCAGGGGCAAGAGGAATAGAAAAGAAGGCATCCTTCAGATCATTGACTGTGAAGTGGGTCGCTGTTGTGGTAATCTGAGATAACAGAGTGTATGGGTTAGGGACTAATGGATGAATGGGTTTAATGAGGAATTTATGAGACGGAGGTCTTGAACTAAGTGGTAGGAGCCACTTGGTTTCTTTACTGCCAGAATAGGAGTGTTATGGGGGAATGAGTAGGCCGAATGTACCCTTTCTTTAAAAGATCATGAATGATAGGCTGTAAGCCCGTCAGGGATGTAGTGGAAAGAGGATATTGAGATTGATTGGGAAATTGGTTGGGGTTTTTAAGGTGAATCGTGACGGGGGGCAATTGACTGTTGAGGGTTAGGAATGTCCCAGATACCAGGATTCACCAGACTCATGGGAACTGGAAAATGATTCTTTTTAGGATGGGGATCTATTGGCCCATCGCACTCGGAACAAAATGGGAGGGTGAGTTTGTCAGCCAGGAAAGCCAACAGGAAATGTGGAGTGGTAAAGGTGGAATGCATGGAAATGATGGTTTTCAGTATTGAAAGAGCGTCCCTTCCGAGGAGTGGCACCGGGCATTGAGGCATTACTAGAAAGGAATGCAAAATGGGAACTTATTAATAGAGCACAGCAGCGGAGGAGTTTTTTGAGGTTGTGTGGTTTTCCCTCCTACCCCGACAATAGGAGAGGACAACGGCACAGTAGGCCCCCAGAACTCCCTCAAGACTGAAAAAGTAGCCCCGGTGTCAAGAAGGAAGTTGATTTGGCGCCCATCCACCTGAATTTGTACCCTGGTTCCTGCCTGCTGAGAATAACAGCCGGGGAGGAGGACCCAAGGCCCCGTCAGACATCGAGCGCTACGCCCAAGAGGTCTGTAGGGCCTTTGACTGTAGCTTCCCTGTGGGAACTAGGACAATCAGAACCCCAATGACCCATTTGCTGACATTTGGGGCAGGGTGTGTGTGGGGTCCTAGGAGTTGGGCATGCTTTAGCCCAGTGACCTCCTTGCCGCATTTAAAACAGGCACTCGGGGGAGTTCTGGCGTGTGGTGGTTGCTGATGTCACATTTGAGGAGTCCTCTCAAGGACCTGGGCAAGCATTTGAAACTTGCTCTGTTCCTCCTTCTTCTGTCTCTGGTATCTACGGCGCTCAACCTCCTCATGTCGATTGTGAAAGACCTTGAAGGCCATGGCTAAGATTTCAGTCTGGGGAGTTGCAGGTCCTTGTTCAAGTTTTTTAAGTTTGGCTTTGATATCAGGATAGCTCTGTGATAGGAAGTATGTCATAAGGACATGCTGACCGTCAGGGGTTTCAGGGTCTAAGTTAGTATATTGTTGTAGGGCTTTAGTGAGCCGATCTAAAAACTTGGAGGGGGTTTCATCCTTCTTCTGAATAATCTCCTGTATTTTTTGAAAATTGACAGCCTTGCGTGCTGCCTTTTTTAGACCTGCCGCAATACATGCAGCAAATTGATCTCTAAGTTGCAGCCCTGCATGGGTGTTATAGTCCAAATCGGGGTTTTGCTCCAGAACCGCA
Source organism: Glaucomys volans (assembly GCA_020662805.1). Taxonomy (NCBI): domain Eukaryota; kingdom Metazoa; phylum Chordata; class Mammalia; order Rodentia; family Sciuridae; genus Glaucomys; species Glaucomys volans. The sequence continues at coordinate 35,058 of JAJEJO010001112.1, forward strand.
TGAGGTCCGGTTGGATGACTAGGATCGACCTGATGGGTTTCATCAGTGTGTGCTCTAGCAAGTTCCCAGACCCTGGAGTGCCCCTCGGGAAGGACAGTATTGGCTAGGAGCATGTATATATCATGATGTGTAAGGCTAAAGCCTGCAGGACACACTGGAACTCCCGAATGTAAGTGGTGGGGTCTGTAGCGAAGGAGCCTAACCTCCATTCTAATTGAGTGAGGTCAGTCATGGAGAAGGGGACATGCACTCGCACAATGCCTTCAGGGCCTGCCACTTCTCTCAATGGTGCCACAGTCTGGGGCACCTGGTGCGAGATCGAGTAGCAGGAGGACTAAAGGAATCTGGGGAGGGGCTAGTAGGAGCTGAGGGAGGTGGCAACAATGGGGGAGGCAGGGGCTGGCTTACAGGCAAGGAGGACTTGGTGAGGACTGCAAGTGGAACAAAGTTGGGGATGAGAACACAGAAGGAAGAAAGTCTCAATGTAGGGAATCTCCTTCCACTTTTTCGAGTGCTTGCACAGGTGAATAAATCTTGGAGAATTTGGGGGTCTAGTGATCCCACAGAGGGCCAAACACTGAAGTTGTCTAGGGGGTACTGAGGCCAGTCTTGTGTACAGAATTTAACAAGAAGTTTTAGGTTTAATATCTGGTATGAGAGACAATTGATTCAGACTGGATAAAAGACATTTTAGAGGGGAGTCGGTAGGAGGGAAGAAGAGGCCCCCATAGTCAAGAGATGAAGAGTGAGTGAGGAAAAGACTTCTGGACCGGAGACTGAGCTGAAGAGATTACCCCTCAGGCGTCCCCAAGTGGCGTACTGCTCTGCTGACTCAGGAGAGTCGGGGCAAGGAGGACAATCACATCATCACCTGAGGGTCCAACTGCCAGGTGTATGTGCTGGTGGTCACGGAAGACCTAGTGCCAGGATTTTTTATGGACAGTTCCGGAGGTAGAGAAGGAAAGAGAGAGAGAGGAAAAGGGCCTGTTCTTCCACCCCACCTGACAGGAACGGTCAATTGAAAGGCTCCAGAGAGTCCACCGTGGTCATAAAGACCGAGGTGGGGTGTGTTCTCTCTCCTTGGTCAGACGTCAGGGGTTTGCCGGAGGATCACCGACGAATTCCCTGCTCTAGTCCGGCCAAGGGTGGTAGCCTCCGCGGGGGGAACTTACCTACAAAATGACCGGTGTTGGTTGCAGGGTAGCAGGCGCTCGAAAAGGTCGACGAGGACGGCAAGCCTTGGTGGAGGGAGTCCTCAATAGATGAGGGTATCCCCCATCCGAGTCAAAGCACCAATGAAAGAAAACGACATCAAGATGCAAGGCACACCGTCAGAGAAGTTCCGTTTTATTGAACAATCACCAGGGTTATATAGGGTGCGCTAGGGGATTTCCACGAGGGGCGGGTTGTTAGTAAGTGACGGTGCAGCCAGCTATTGGTTCCCTATGTTAACCACCACCATGTAGCTCGGTCATTGGTCTAAGGTTCGCACCATTGGCAGGGTGGAACAGGGGAACAACCCGGAAGAGAAACTCTGCCGGCGCCATCTTAAATAAAGACATGGTGGGGAAGAAGGAGATCCTTATACTCACCACCTGCTTGTGAGGCCCCAGGTCACCTCAGTGGCCCTTCCTGTGGCCCTGTCAGCTTCTGGAGCACAGGACAGTCTGGGATAGGTGAGCACCACCAGGCTGATGGGCTGGACTGGTCCAGGGAACCATGTCAACTTGGAGACACAGACTTTCCCCTCCAAGCTGCTGGTGCACTTGGCTGGGCATGGCAGCCGTGCCAGGAGAGGGACCGGGAAAACCCAACTGCTTGCAGTCTCCCTAGCACCAGAGACCTCCCTCTTACCCCGTGTTTCTGCACACAGCCCTGAGGGTCCGGTGCCTCCCCTCCCACCCCACGTCTCTGCACACAGCCCTGAGGGTTGGTGCTGACTAGTGGGTGCCAGCTGCAAGGCTCTGCATGGTCTTCTTCCTGCCCCATGCTGCTTCCTGTTTGTGTCCTCAGGAGCTCTCAAAGCCTTGCTATTGGATGGGGAATGCTCTCCAGCATGGTGGCCAGCTGTGGCCTCGTGGAGGTGTGAACTTGTGTTCCGGATGCAGGGCTATGTCCTGTGGATGGCGTGGGTCCTTACCTGAGGAGCCACTGTGCTTCTGTGCCGTTTTCACATGAAAAGCTCATTCCCCAAAGATGTTTTCCACTCTCACCTGGGACTCTCAGCCCTGTGGGAGGGCAGGTGCTGTCCCTGTCCCTCCCCACCAGGTGGCCCTGGGACCTTCTGTCCAGGAGTGGGCGCCTGCAGGCAGCGGCGCACACTCCTCCCCTGCTGCCCTTGGCCTTCCTGTGTGGCCTCCTGACTCTACTGACTGGGGGCCAGGACTGGAGACTCTACTGCAGTGGTGCCTCCTTGGCTTTGGACGATGCCCTCCAGGTGTCCGTCGGGGGATGACTCTCCATAGCCTTTGGTCTCTGCTGTGGCTGAGGAGACCTTGCCTTCTCGCGTCTCTTCTACTCAGGGGTCTTGGCTCTGCCTGCAGGCTGGGCATTTGCCTGGCTTTCCGCAGCTTGACTGGGACGCGATCAGACCTGTTTTCAGGCATCTGTCCTGCGTGGCTTTGCTGAGCTCCTGGATCTGTGGAAGGTGCCGTTGGATCAGAACTGGACGTGTCCTGGTCATTTTTACCCTCCCCTCTCTTTATGGCACTCTGTACACCTATGCTGTAGACCACTGGTACAGTCTGCGGATCACTGGGAATCTGTTCATTTTTAGAAATATTTCTGATAGGTGAATTCCACTGACCTGTTATTAAGCTCACAAATATTTTGTTTTGATATGTTTAATCTGATGTTGAACTTGTCAGTCAAAAAAGTGGATGCTCTTTAAATAACACTGATATTTATTTGGGAACCACAGAGCATTGCATCGGGAGTACGTGTTCTGTAGTGAACTATGGGTGTATTCAAGGAGGTTGTTGGGAGAATGGGTTCCCTGCTTGTTTATTTTTGTTTGTTTTTTGAAACTGGAGGCTGAACTGAGCACTCTACAACTCAGCTACCTCCTCAGTCTTTTTATTTTTGGGGGGAAAGGGTCTTGCTAGGAGACTGAGGCTGGCTTCAAACTTGTGATCTTTCTTCCTCAGTCTTCCCCCAAATCCAAGCCCAAAGTCTCATATGAGGCTCAAGGCAAACTCTTGGCTATGAGCCCCAGTAAAGATCAAAAGCAATTTACATATCTCCAATTTAAAAAATGACACAGAATAAATGTTTCCATTCCAAAAGGAAGGAATAAGGGCACAGAAAGAAGGAGTGTAGCCAAAGAAAGACGGAAACCCAGCTGGGCAAACAAGTCCTATAGCTCCACATTTGGCATCTGGGGCACAAATGGTCTCCAAAGGACTTGGGCAGTCTTACCCCTTTGGCCTTGCTGATTGCAGCCCATATGGTCTCTCTTTTATCCTGACTCTGTCTGTAGCCAGCAGCTTTCCTTAGCAGACATTCATATTACTGGCATTTCCAATTCCTGGGGTCTCCATTCCAGCTTTGGCTTCATCCTCACAACTTCATGCATTCCCCTCTCAGAGCAGCCTGCAGGGACCCCAACGCAGTTACACTTTGCCTGACCTCACAGGCCTTCCTTTGAAATCTTGGTGAAAACCTCTGTGACCTCTTACCTCCAGATCCAGCACCACATGGGCAACAACAAGGTTTGCCACCATCTTCAGCAGAAGCTGATCTCCCTGGGATCATGACTGTAACAGTCTCTGAGTACCTGGGTGGCTGAGCATGGTGAAAGAACTTTCTAGGTGCAAGCAGGGTGCCCCCATGGTATCATCTCAGAGGAATTTTTACTTTTACACCCCTGAGCCTGTGATGGGTGTGGTCTCACCAATTGCTGAGATTCCCTCAAGCCATCTTACCTCTTGTCTCTGTGTAAACTACTTAGCATCTCTCTAGTAGCTATAATCTCTTCAACAACCACAACTTCCCTAACCCCAGTTTTATATGCACTTTTCTGGCCAAATTGAAATATTTTCGAATCTTTATGCTCTGCTTTCTGCTCCTGATTATCACAATAAACTAGGCTAAAAGCTGCTAGCAGTACCCATGCAACTGCCCAAATACTGTGCTGCCTTGAAATTTTCCTCTCCAGATAAATTAATCTATCCTCTTTAAATTCAGCCTCACAGAAAGTCTCAGGACATGGGCAAAATATAGACTCTTTGCCATAAAGTAACATGCATGACCTCTAGCTCAGTTTCTAGTAGAGTCTCCATTCTTCTCTGAAACCTCATGAGCCCAGGTTTTGCTGTCTTAAGTCCCATTAGTAGTCTGGTCTTCTGTGGCTCCCAACAGAATTGCCCATTTAGCTCTACTTAAAACATTGTAAGCATTCTCCAGTCTGCATCTTCAAACTTTTCCAAATTCCTCTTGCAAATCAGTCCCAAAGGCTTCACATGGTCTGGTTAGTCAAAGCCATGACCCTCTTCTTGGTACCAATTTCAGTGTTAGTCATCTTTGCTTTGCTGTGACTAAGATACTTGACAGGACAAAATCGAGAAGTACAAGCTTATTTCGGCTCATGGTTTCAGAGGTTCAGTTAATAATAGGCCAGATCTATTCCTTTGGGCCAAAGGTTAGGCAGAACATCATGGTGGAAGGTCAGCAGCAGAGGAAAGGTGCTCTGTTCATGGCAGTATGGCAGTCAGAAAGTGGGGAGAGAAAGAGAGAGAGAGAGAGAGAGAGAGAGAGAGAGAGAGAGAGAGATGGGAGGAAGGGGCTTCAGGTTAGATGACTCCTTCTAGAGCACACCCCCAGGGACCCACCTCCTCCATCCATGCCCCACCTGCCTACAGTTACCACCTAGTAGTCCATTCCAATGAGGATGGACTGATTAGGTCACAGCCCTCACTATACAGTCATTTCACTTCTGAGTATTCCTGCATTAACACTTTGGGGGACACCTCAGATCCCAGTTGTAACAACAGGCAAGTACCACCACACCTGGCCAAGAGACATTTTAAAAGACAGAAATGATAGGATCCCATCAAACATTTTAAACCCTCATCTCTGCTATGATGATGAATAGCTAGGGTGGCATCAATTGAGGTTGAGCAGACAGTTGCTGGGCAGGTGTTTCATGGAGGGCTTTCCGAAGGAGTGTGCCAGGGTCTCTGAACGAGCTTGGATCCGGCAGTCTTTAGTGTCGGTTGCTACAGGCAGTCATGTGTGAGACCCCTTCTTTAACAGCCTCCAGGATTCGTTTACTTTTCTTTTGTCAGAGTTGGTGCAATTGACTCTATGTTGATTGTAACAAATTTCACATTATTTTACAATCTCATTCAATTTTTTAATTTCAGTTTTGTAATTTCATTTATAGTAAAGACTTAAAGTGTCTAAACATATCCCACCATTATACCCTTTACCTACAGAATCTGCAACACACCAATTGCGGTTATTTTGAAGTCCTTCCTGCCTGTTAGGATACTTTGCTCACTGGTGGGTCTCCAGCTATGGCTTATTATTCTCTTAGTTATAAATCACACTTCCCTGTTTCTTCAGGGATGTTTTCATTGTGTACTGGAAATTGTGGTGACCATGGAGGAACTCTGGATCTGGTTAACGTCCTCTGACGAGTGTTGAATGTGTTCTTGGAGGCATTTACACTATTGGGATCACCTTGAACGTTTGAGGCTTGGTTTTGTGTTTGTTAGGACAGATCTATGAAAGGTTTTTCCCTGGTTCAGCACTGGGTTATGACCCTGACTTCCAAGATATGGCTCCTTCAAGGTTTCAAGGGCAAGAGTTTATCAGATTCTTGAACTTGGTGAATCTGAACTCCAGACTCTTCCTGAGGTCTGCAGTGGACAGTGCTGCTGCCCTTCCCGTCTCCCAGCTCCTTCCAATCACAAGAGCAGTTCAGAGATCCACTAGGTCTGGAAGGAGTTAGAGTCAGGTCTTGGGGCTCCTCATGGTTCTCTGTCTTCCAGATCTTTCCTGATGCCCTCAGACCAGCATCCTGCCTGGAGTGCCCCCCTTTCAAGGTCAGCTCTCCACAGCCGTCTGCACGTGGCCACTCTGCACAGTGTTTCGCTCTGAGGTGGTGTTGGGCTGCAGACCCCTCAGGGCAGCCTGGAGTCCTGGCTCAAGTCCTGCCTGTTCCTCAGGAGGCTGGGTGGAGTTCGAATGCCAGAGATCTCACGGAGCTTAGCCCCCTTTGCAGAGTCTCCTCTGTCCTGGGCCTGAGCAGCTGGCTCCCTTCTCCCACTGCGTGGGTCTTTCTCCCCAGCTGTGAGCTTGAGATCTGAGATTCTTTTCCGCTAGACTCACAGTCAACTTGGCTTTTGGCGGAGATGCTTCCCGGCATGGCCATGGCTCCCTCTGAGCCTGCAGCCAGGCTTCCTCTTCCATACCCTCTGGCCTCAAGTGATGGCACTCTGAAATCTGTCTTTGACCACATTCCTGCGGCTTGGAGACCTCCCCTTTTCTGGTCTTCTTGCTTTTCTAGCCAGATTTCTTCATTCTTACACGGCGGAGGAATCCCCTCTCTCTGTGATGTAACCCGACTTTTATAAAGATGTTTTCATGCCAAAGAACCTAAAGTCCGCATCTGCCAGGCTTGAGCTCTGACCCTTGCACGCCTCAGTCTTACACATGCTGGAGTAAAGTGCTTATTTGTAGGAAAGTCATCTGGGAGCTTGATTTAGGTTGTTTCAGCATGTCCTCTGCATCGGAAGTGCTGCATCAGAATGTCAAGCTCTCACTGAGGCATGCTTCCCCTTGGTCTGAGCAACACCAGGGCTAACTTGAACACCAGGGGATTCATGATGAGCACTGGGCACCTTGCAGTGTCAGTGGGAGTCTGGAGAGACAGGGACAAACACAGGCAGTGGGCCTGGTGGCAGGGACGATTTGACCGGGGTCTTGCAGCCAGCACCCTTCTGAGATGTCTGCGTCTACCTCTGGATGCTGGGCCCTGCCCTGCCACTGGATTCTGGACACCAACCGCATATGCTGAAGCTTAGTAAACCCCTTCCCACCTGTGGACTGTCCCCCAGAGCCCAAGTCACATCAAATGCCCTGGGCCAGTGGCCATGTAGGGTGCTTCCCAAGCCTGTGTCCACCTGGCCCTGGGGGTGGGTTTCATCGCAGGCTCCTCCCAGAAGTGCCTGCCATGTCTCAGTCTTTGCTCTGCATGGTGGACGTGCCCAGGACTCTGGGCTCTGCCTGGGCTGTGTTTGCAGGGAGGGGACAACCCTGGGACAGCATTAATGTCCCCCTCAAAGATGAGGCCAGCTCTGCCACTGTGGCGCCGTGGACTCCTGACTCACTGTCTGTCCCCACGTTGCAGCCTAGTGTGAGGCACCTTCTACAACGCCCGTGTGCCTGGACGGGGCAGCGAGAGCATGTGCCCTCAGGCGCAGCCTCCGTCTCCCAGCAGCTTTCCCGAAGGTGGTGGGTGGGCGGAGCGAAGGCTGTGCCTGCCCCATGCAGCCGCAGACCCGTCCTCCAGGGCTCCCCAGACCACGATGCTGTGGGGAGGTGACCACGGGTCCCCGCCAGCTTTCCTTTCAGGGTTGCTCCTCCACCTGGGCTGGTGTGGCTCCAACTGAAGTGACCTTGGCCTGGGACCTGGATCCCCCAGCACACTGCTCTGGCTCTGGGTGTTTGCCCTGGCCAGGGCGTGGCCAGGGTGCACCCACAGAGAGGCTGCCTGCTGGGCAGGTGGCACGGGCGCTGGGGGCTTGCTCACTTTACTGGCGAGTCACCCAGCCTCCCAGCTGCCTCTAGAGGAGCCCCCACCACTAGAGGAGGCTGGACGGAGTCCCTTCCCGGCTGGCGACGGCCCGTGCTCAGTTCTCCGACGGCATTCCCAGGCTTCTCCTGAGCCTCTTCAGTCACGCGGCTCGTCAGTCCACTGAGGGAGCCCCAGGCCACCGGACTCCCAGCCTTGCCACAGGCCTCCTCATTGGAGCGCCTCTGCCCTGCTGTGGGGATGGGGGATGCAGGGACCGCGCAAGCACGAGCCCTGGCGGAGGGTGTTGGCCCTTGGTATCCACCACACCTCCCCTGGGTCTGGGGAGGCCGTGCTCTCAGCCCGCTGCCCGCTCCCCTGCGGAGGGTCAGCTGACACAGCTCGCGACTCAGCCCTCCACATGCCACAGGAGAACCCCAGAGTGGAGGCTGTGGCGTGGCGCCAGGGGTCAGGGGAGGCCTGGGGAGGGCCTCACACACTCGGCCGGTGTGGAGGCAGCACCTGGTGAGGAGCAGGCCCCTGGCGAGGGTCCGACCAGACTCAGCTGGGTGTGGGGCTGAGTCCCAGCAGCAGAAGCCTCCCCTCTGCGCTTCTCCAACCCCAGCCTCTCCTGATCTCTGCTGCCAGGGACCTGCTCTGAGGGCCCGGCGGCCTGCCTGGAGCACGTGGGGGTGACTCAGCGCCTGGCCCCTCCTGGCGAGCAGCAGCAGCAGTTGCTGTCTGCAGGGTGCTGGACCCCGTAGGCCTCAGGTTCGAGCTTCTTCTTGGTACTGGGGATTGAACCCACGGGTGCCCAGCCACTGACCACATCTCCAGCCTTTTTTAAAATTGTATTTTATTTAGAGAGAGGGCCTCACTGAGTTGCTTAGGGCCTTCTAAGTTGCTGAGGCTGGCTTTGAACTTGAGATCCTCTTGCCTCACCCTGCCGAGCTGCTGGGATTACCAGGATGTGCCACCGTGCCCTGCTGGGATCACCAGGGTGTGCCACCGTGCCCGGCCTCAGGTTTGATTTTTTTTTCTCTAAGTTTTTAAAAAGATTTTTTTAGTTGTCGATGTGCCTTTAATTAATTAATTAATTAATCTATAGGTGGTGCTAAGGATCGAACTCAGGGCTTCACATATGCCAGGCAAGCGCTCTACCGCTGAGCCACATCCCAGCCCCTCAGGTCTGCTCTTGACCCCTTTGCCCTCGCCAGGTTGATGTGCCGAGTCACTGGCCTGCATCCCCCTCCTCGATTATTCAAGACCTGTTCCCTTTGTGCCCTCTGCTTGCAGACCCTCACATGCATGTGCACACAACCCACACATGAGTGCGCACACATGCACACCAGGGACACAAATCACAAGTACACATGCACAACCACATGTGTGAGTGCACACACACGTACACACACGCACACATACACATGTGTGCACACACACACACAGAGGGCTCGACCTCGTTTGCAACGCCGGCTCCCTTCCACAGCGGCTCTCGGCTCATGTCCCCTCTGAGCGGCTCTCAGCTCTTCAGCCCCTCAGAGCCTGTGCATGCGTCCGCAGCAGGCTGCTCACCGCGGCCCAAGCCTGGAAGCGCCCAAGACGTCCTTCAGCAGTGGACGGGCAGCTCCTGGGGCACACCGGGTGGAACACGCTCAGTGCCCACAGAAGGGGTCGCCCAGCCGAGAAATGGAAATCGCGCCCTGCTAGGAAAAGAACCACCCAGAAATGCACCACTGCCGGGCTCCAGCTGCATGGCATCCAGGAAAAGGCAGGCTGCAACGGGCCCTGGCCGCAGGCCGTCCTGGTCCCAGCAGACCAGACGCTGTGCCCCTACAGCGGGGCCAGTTCCCAGAGGAAAATGGCGGCCGAGCGAGTCTACCTCACGGCTCCCGGCACGGGGGTTCTGCAGGCTGTGTGCACCTGGATTGCCAGCGCTGGTGAGTGGGTTCCTGGTTCTGGGGCAGTTTCTGCCCAGCATGAGGTGGCGGTGGGCAGGGAGGCGAATCCAAGGACAGGTCCCACGGGCTTCTTCAGGCTGCTCATCTTAAAGCCACTCCTGTAACAAAACGATGGACCCGGAACAGTTGGGTCCAGTGTTGCCAGGGTGAGGGAGGGAGAGGCCAGAGTACCGTGGGGTCTGGACAGGGGCTGCTCTGCCTGGGCCTGGAGGGTGGGCGGGTCCTCCTGGTGGGGGACAGGGCCATCCTGGAGGGTGGACAGGGTCCTCCTGAAGGGTGGACAGGGTCCTCCTGGTGGGGACAGGGTCCTCCTGGAGGGTGGGCAGGGTCCTCCTGGAGGGTGGACATGGGACTTCCTGGAGGGTGGACATGGGACTTCCTGGAGGGTGGACAGGGTCCTCCTGGTGGGGGACAGGGCCATCCTGGAGGGTGGACAGGGTCCTCCCGGTGGGGGACAGGGCCATCCTGGAGGGTGAGCAGGGTCATCCTGGAGGGTGGACATGGGCCCTCCTGGAGGGTAGACTGGGTTCTCCTGGAGGGTGGACATGGGCCATCCTGGAGGGTGGACTGGGTCCTCCCGGTGGGGGACAGGGCCATACTGGAGGGTGGACAGGGTCCTCCTGGTGGGACACAGGGTCCTCCTGGAGGGTGGGCAGGGTCCTCCTGGAGGGTGGACGTGGGCTACTCTGGGCATGGGCACAGGCCATCATGCTTTTGCCCAAGGCCACAGGAGGACCGATACCAATGGTGATCGTCCTGTGACAGTGGCCATTGGTGCCCATGTGTCCAGGTAGGTTCATCAGTTGAAACAGGCCTGCTCAGGTGGGGTCTTGATAGCAGGGGACAGGACATGTAAATCTGGACCTTCCTCTCAATGCTGCCCTGAATTAAGACCGATTTATAAAGGGGAAATCTTAAAAAAAAAGAGAAGAAAAAGAAAGGAAAGAAAGAAAGGAGAGGAAGAGTCTGAAGAAGAAGGCAAGGCTGCAGCCAGGGGCCCGATTGGGGGGGGTGCTCAGACCCCTTCCTCCCAGCCTGTGGGCCAGTGGGCAGGTCCTCTCCGTGGGGCCCTGTGTCTAGCCAGGAGGTGCCCGTAGAACTGCATGCTCTGCCCCCAGCGGCCCCAAGGTCAGGTGTGCAGAAGGAGGCAGGCGTGGAGAGGATTGGAGCAGAGGTGAGGAGAGCCTGCATTCACTTGCTGGGGCAGCACCCAGTTCTGCCTTGGGTCCCTCAAGAGCCAGGTGTGGGCACCTCTCCGAGGGGATCAATGGTGTGTGGCCCGCAGCTCTGGCTCAGCAGCATGACTCGCTGACACTCCCTGTGGACAGCGGAGGTGCAGGACCCCGGCACAGGGTCCTCTGACCTTGGAGCGTGAGCCTCTGGCGCCCAGCCCTGCGCAGGACATGCTCTTCTCGCTGGGCGCTCTGCCGGCCCTCTGCCTGCTCAGAGTCCAGCCCTCCACAGTGTTCACAGGCCGGTCTCTGGCCTGGGCCTGCCCACTGCACAGAGGGTCTGCACTGCTCTGCGTGGGGGCGGGACCTCCTGCCTCGAGCTGACCTGCTGTCCCGCCTCTGTCTGCAGCACCCGAGTCAGGGTCCTGTCTGCCTCTTAAAGATGTGAGCAGGTGACGCACAGGTACTGCTCTTCATTCCTTGACACACACCCAAAGAGGAATTGCAGGATCCCGTGGGTTCACCCTGTCCTCCTTATGAAGGACCTGAAGGAAGAGGCGGGTTTTGGCTCAGTTATGGAGGGCAGGGAGCAGATCAGGCAGCTTCACGTGGTGAGGTTCTCCCACGACGTTGGCACATGCAGGATGTGGAAGGGCAGGTGTGTACTTGTGAGAGGAAGAGGGGCTTGTCTACCCAGAGAGCCCCCCTGTCCTGGGGTAGGCCCTGATCCATCCCTTAGAGCCCACCTGTCCTGGGGAGGCCCTGATCCACCCCTTAGAGCCCACCTGTCCTGGGGAAGGCCCTGATCCATCCCTTAGAGCCCACCTGTCGTGGGGGAGGCCTTGATCCATCCCTTAGAGCCCACCTGTCCTGGGGGAGGCCCTGATCTATCCCTTAGAGCCCACCTGTCCTGGGGGAGGCCTGATCCATCCCTTAGAGCCCACCTGTCCTGGGGAGGCCCTGATCCATCCCTTAGAGCCCACCTGTCCTGGGGGAGGGCCCTGATCTATCTCTTAGAGCCCACCTGTCCTGGGGGAAGACCCTGATCCATCCCTTAGAGCCCACCTGTCCTGGGGGAGGCCCTGATTCATCCCTTAGAGCCCACCTGTCCTGGGGGAGGCCCTGATCCATCCCTTAGAGCCCACCTGTCCTGGGGAGGCCCTGATCCATCCCTTAGAGCCCACCTGTCCTGGGGGAGGCCTTGATCCATCCCTTAGAGCCCACCTGTCCTGGGGAGGCCCTGATGCATCTCTGGAGCCCACCCGCCCTGGGGAGGAGTTCATGACTCTGGGATACCCACCTGGCCTGACACTCTACCAGGTCCCTCTTGATAAGGCTGCTGAGGGGTTTTGGCTCCACACAGGAACTTTAGGGACCATGGAAGTCACAACCTGTGGTCACTTTGTTTTTAAGTGTCCACAGGGGCTGCTTCATTAGGTCATAGCCTGCAGAGGGCGAGGCTTACTCCCACGTCCTCCCGACTGTCCACTCTCCTGGCCATTCCCATGGTGTGAGGCGGGGTCTCACCGTGGTTTTGGCCTGCCTTTCCCTGATGAGCTGGAGTGAGCCCCCTTCAGTGTTGACTGGCCTGGTGTGTCAGCCTTGTGGAGTGGCGTCTGCCACCCTGTCCCCTTTGGAACGGGGTGCTTTCCTGCTGGAGTCCTGCTTCTGCGTCTGTCACTTCACTGCCTGGGGCAGCGCCCGCCAGACCCTGCAGTTCCTCTCCGCCACGGCCCTGAGATGGGGCAGCTCTCTGGGAGCTTTAGTCAACATTCCCAGGTCCATTCATTTGAATCCATCTTTTAAAATGACAAGAGATTTATTTTGCTCTCTAGAACAGAGGTTAGAAACCCTGAGCCAGATCTCTGGTTTGGTGTTCTTGGGGCAGGAGTTCTCTGGAGGACAGCCTGTTAGAGCTCAGTGAGAGATCCCTGGACATGGCGGTGGCCTTGGAGGTCAGGCCCCTGGATGGTGGAGAGCCACAACGGCAAGGTTGTTTAGAACCCAGGTGATATTTGCCAGGAGCCAGGGAGAAGGACAAGTGAGGCAGAGGGGTTGGCGTGTGGCCGGCTCTCTGGGCAGTGGTGGCAAAGGACAGAGTGCAGAGGAGAACTGAGGCCAGTGGCCCTGAAGTGGCAGGAAGATCCCACAGAGGCACGGGGCCTGGATCTCCACGGAGGGTTTCCGTGCCTGGGAGGCAAACCCTGTCCCAGAGGCCCTCTGCTGCCCTCTGCAGACTTCCTCCTGCCCACAGCTGCCCTGGACAGTGTTCTCCAGGGGACAGCGAGGCTCAGAGGCTGGCCTGCTGGCAGGAAGCCTCTGCGGGCTGGCCCTACTGCCTTGGGGACAGCGAACCTCAAGCTTCCTCCACGCACCTCACCAGAGTACTTGTACTTGGGTGGAGAGCCGTGTGTCTGAGCCTCATTTCTTTTCTTTTTTTTTTTTTTGGTGCTGGGGATTAAACCCAGGGTACTCCACCACTGAGCCACATCCCCAGCCCTATTTTGTATTTTATTTAGAGACAGGGTCTCACTGAGTTGCTTAGGGCCTCGCTAAGTGGCTGAGGCTGGCTTTGAACTCGCGATCCTCCTGCCTCAGCCTCCCAAGTGCTGGGATTACAGGCGTGTGCCACCACGCCTGGCCTGAGCCTCATTTTTAACCCCATTCTTATCGTGGCTTCTCTCTCCCTTGCAGTGGGGCGGAAAAGATGCCCGCAGCCTCAGATGGATTCGAAGACCCAAGCCTCTGGGGTTCTGGAGGTTGGGAGGGATGGCCTCACATTGGAGGGCCGCCTGCTGATTGTTCTCTGGCTGCCCTGAATGACCCAGAGCTCACCCTATTGGAGGGCCTGACCTGGAACCAAGTCCCTGCCTGGTGGAAGCAGTGATTCCTGGCAGTGTGTCTGCCTGCCTGCACCCTCCTTACGAGCTCCATGATTCCCTTAGTCCAAAATTCACATTATTTTTCCAAAATGGCTGCTGAAGGCCAAATAACAGAAAGAACATTTATAATCAGTCCAATAATCTTAGTGTTTTTATTTGAAAATTTCCCTGGGATGATTCCAGAGAGGCTTATGTAAATCAAAATGAAACCATAACTCAGTATTTTTTAAAAATATTTTTAGATCTTGATAGGCTTTTATTTTATTCACTTATTTATCTGTGGTGCTGAGGATAGAACCCAGTGCTTCACACGTGCTAGGCCAGTGCTCCACCACTGAGCTCCACCCAGCCTCTCTAACTCAGTATTTTGACAAGTCCCTTTTTCCAGAATCCTCATCCCAATTCCAAGGGAAAGGAGGAAGCTGGAATGCTAGAAGCTAGAATGCAGACATGGAGGTGGGAAACAGGAGGAGGAGACCCAGTCCCCTCGGCAGGGAGAGGACACTTGTTGCCCCACACCCAGCTCTTGCGTGGGCTGGGGCTGGTGATGCACGGCCCGGGGTCTCCAGGGGGCAGCTTCCATCCCCCCACAGCTCAAAGCCACATGCTCGGCCTGAGCTACTGACCTCCTCAGCAATGTGGGGCTGTTAAACTTGCTGGTTCCAGTGTTATTCATTCGTCAGAGATGCTGATGGGCTACAGGACCAGGTGGGTTGTGTGGAGGGACAGGGAGGTCACTTGCCAACTTCCTCTTGGTCACCTGGTCGTAGACCACTTTGGTCAATAGGAGACATTAATGCAGTGTCCTTCAGGTGGCCAGGGGTTAACCAAGATAACAGCCAGAGTTGGGACCACAAGGACACTGGGACCCAGCCTTGCCCTTCTGGCCCTCTGTCCCAGGGACCTTCACATAAAACCTGTCTCTTGCATTGTGGCCATGGGATCTGGATGTTTATCTGCACTCATGTCCCCATGCAAGGTGCCGATGTGTCCCTGGGGCCACAGTCAGGTGGGGACAGGCAGAGACAGCACACGGTCAGTGTGGGGAGGGCATGGAGGCACAGTGGGGCCATCAGGATGGCCTTCCTGATGGCTATGGGGACCTCGTCCTCCCAACCATGTGGTCTGAGTCACCGTCTGAGCCTTAGGAAATGCTCTTGAGAGGTTTTGCTAGGAAGCTCTGAGAGTTTTGGCAGATCTAGAGCCGAATGTGGACCATTCACCAAGACACTTTCCATGACCATCAGTTCAGAGTTTGTGGAGGCCTTCAAGACGCTTTTGGACACCTCTGACCACAGAGTGTGCTTTAGAGGTGGTTTCTGGGCTTCAGTGTAAACTAGGTGAGAAAACCGAAGCTGGGTTTGTGGCAGACTCAGAGCATGTCCATCCTGTTAGGGCAGGGCTGCCTGGCCCTCTGGCTGCCCTGGGTGTGGGCTAATTCCAGACCCCAAGCTCCCCACAAGGGATTGGTGGCTGCCATGGTCATGCTGCCGGGACGTGGGATGGAATCCCAGCTCGCCACACCAAGGAGAGGCCTGGACCTGCATCGGTTCTTCCAGGATAGGCCCCTGGTGTTCATAGATGCGTCCCATGAGTCTGACACAAATCCCAGCGGATGGCTGACGTAAATCAGTACCCACTGCAGACGATACTGGGAGAAACTGGGTGGAGAGTCTCTCAAGACCCAAAGCCTGATAAGACCGGAAGATAAGGGGCACTGGCTGGGTCAAAACCTACCAGGCCCTGCCAGGCCATAGGGCCTTGTATCCTGAGGACCACCTGTTAGGGTCTGGGTGTGAGGTGTCCCCCAGAAGCTCATGTGGGACAGTGCAGGAAGGTTAGAGGACGAATGACTGGGTCACAAGAGCCTCAGCCCAATCTGTGAATCAGTCCCTGACGGGGTTCACTGAAGGCAGGTGGGGTGTGGCTGGAGGAGGTGGCTTTGGGGTGTATATTTGCATCTGGTGAGTGGAGTATCTCTCTGCTTCCTGATCACCACGTGAGCTGCTTCCCTCCGCCACACTCTCTGCCACGTCGTTCTGCCTCCCCTCGAGAGTGGGAGCCTGCTGTCTGTGGGCTGAGACCTCTGAGGCTGCGCTCGCCAATAAACCCTCCTCTCTGCAGTTGTTCTGGTCGGTTCCTTTAGTCATGGCAGCTGGAGAGCTGACTGAAACACCTCCTCTGTCCCTGGGGACGTCGAGGGGATGCGAGGTGGGTCTGCATCTCCAGTGGGAGAGCTGGCCTCAGCCACAGTGTGTCCCTGGGCTCTGAGCTGCTCCAGGCCACACGACTGACCCTGGCCCCCCGAGAGCATGCTAGATGCTGACCCACCACAAGGGCAGGGGTGAGCATGGGGAGGGGACCGCGCGCTGGCCCTGCTCCGGGTCCTGTGTCGGGGGCTGTGCTGCAGGAAGCAGGCTGCTCTCTGCTGACAGGGCGATGACCGGGGACGAAGGGCCACGTTCGGGTTCTGTGTCACGTGCCTGTTTGCCACTCCCACAGTTGAGGTCTCCTTCCCCCACTTCTTCTCCCCCTGTGGCAAGAAGTTAAAACAATCCTTAAACATTTTTTTTTGTTGTTTTTTTTGCAGTGCTGGGGATGGAACCCAGGGCCTTGTGCTTGCGAGGCAGGCACTCTGCCAACTGGGCCACGTCCCCAGGCCCCTTAAACTTTCTGTTCAGCATGGAACACCCGTGTGTCGTCGCTCGCGGGCACAGCGTGACCTCTGAGATGTGCAGGTCACGAGGCCCCGCATCTCCATCTCTGCAGACGAGGTGACTTCAGCACCACCAGCCGCACCACACTCCTGTGCCGTGGACTTGAGTCATTCCCCGGGGTCCTCTCCATCTCCTCCCCTCTCCGTGGGTAAGCGGTCCAGGTCAGGCCATGCCGTGTTCTGCCGGGGCTGCTGTGGCCTCAGGGGCGTACTTGGCCTTGGGGTCTCCCCTGGTTCACATATGAAATGTCGGCCCCCATCCACATGGGAGCTGCTGGGGTGGAAGTGTCTCCCTGTGGCCTGGCCAGGCCGAGGTCTCCCGTGGAGAGAAGGCCAACCTGGCCCATGGTCACCGGGTCTTCCTGGACGTGTGTCTGTCTTGGTCTCAGGCCTCTCGTGCTGCGTTCTGGTTTCCATAGTGAGAAACACAGACTTGGGGCCATCCAGCTTGGCCGGCAGGGCAGGGTGAGCGTGCGTGGACAGGAGGCCCTGTCACAGGCTCAGAGCTGACCGCGGTGCCCTGCAGAGGCATGGACCTTGCAGCTGCAGAGTCCCCCCGGGAAGGCAAAGTCCGTGGCAGTCACCCCAAGGGCCCTGCTTCTCCAGAGCCATGCATTCCTAAGCTCTGTGGTGTGCGGCTGGCTCCGGTCCTGCCAGGGACTTGGCTCGGGTGGCTGGGTCCATGTGTCCCAGTGGCCAGGCCAGTTGCATCACACAGACTCCTAGCTGTGACCTGGAAGGTGTTTGTGCATATGGCTGCTTGGGACGCACGGGGGCCTCATTCAGTTGGCACGAAGACCCAAGGAGGGAAGAGGAGGAAATGCGGCTGTGGTCTGCAGCCCAGGTGCCCTGACTGGCCTGGCCTGGGCCCCAGGCTTGCCCACCAAGTGCATGCTCCTTGAACGAGGTCTCTGGACCTTCCTGATCCATGCATCCGCCCACCTGTGGCCGCCTCTACTTTTCCCAGAGGGTCATGAGTGTTACACACCAACCATGAAGGTGAAGGAAGTGGGAATGTTCTGCACGGAGCCCTAGGTGGGAAGGTGGTGTGACCGCTGACTGGAGTTCTGGTGTATTCCTGGCTTTGCCTTGGTGCACGTTGCTGAGAGCCAGTCCTGCCGGCACCTCTGCACTGACCCAGAGCCCGGAGGGGCCATGCTGCCTGGGGAACCTGAAGCCGTGCCGCGTGCCCGGGACCAGCTGCCAGGCCTTCCAGAGGAGCCTTGGATGCAGTGTCCCCAGGCTTGCCTGGGAACGGACTCCTGCTCGGCAGAGGCCAGCTGTCCCTGGCCTGTTCAACGTGCCTCGGAGACCAGGGCTGGCACCGTGCAGCTCTGACACCTACTTGTTGACATGGATTGTTCCAGAACATGTTCTGCAGCCTGCTGAGCTATCGCCCAACCACAGTGCAGGCCAAATCTTGCTTTAGCAAATTATTCTGTAAATAATTTGTTTGATCAAAAATGACATGATCCTCTGGACAGGACATCCTAATCCAAAAATCCACACCACAGAATTCTAGGAGAGCTTTAAAATAACATCTGAACAGAGCTGAAGTGACTGCCCAGAACTCGGCCCTCCCACCAGGCAGAGCTTGGTGCCCCGTCAGCTCCTCTTGTTCCCACCCACCGGTGAGCGTTCCTGTAATCATGGACACCCAGTGGGCTGCGTTGGGGTGCATGCAGGTGTCAGACACAGATGTGCCTGAGGGACGCCTGGGGAGAGTCCATGCCCAGAGGGCCCACTGTCTCCTATGGAGTGGCGCGTATGTGACGGGGACACGGGACTCCCTGAAGCTCCCCCAGCCTGGACCTGGTTGGGGCCCACTCTGCTGCAGGAGGAGGGTGGTGGTTGGGCCCCGCCTTCAAGCCCTGGCTGCCACGACTTGTCTGCAGTGCTGCTCTGGGGTCTGTGCGTCACACAGCAGAGACTAGTCCCTTCCCACTCTCGGTGTTTGGAAGGTGGGTTTCTAGCTAGGACCCCGGTGATATCATTGTGGGTACAGCTGAGTCTGGGAAATAAGGTGATCACTGCTTGGACTGTGAGCCTAATACTGAAATAAGCTCTAGGGGAAGAGACTTCCAGACAGCAGAGTCCCAACAGTGCCCCTCAGCTGTCCTGGCAGCCATCCTTAAGTTCTACCTGGGGGCCATGTGTGTCTTGAGCCTCTCACCAGTCCTCCCTGTGGCTCCCAGGGCACAGGTGCCCTGCTGGACAGGTCACTGTCCCTGAGGGGAGGAGGGCCTGAGCAGGTGCCTCGGCAGGGCTGGGTCCAGGGACTGGCAGCTCCGGCTTTGCTTGGTCCTCCGCGGTTCAGACACCAGGGCTGGCGCTGGGGGTGCTCCCTCCTGCTGCTGCTTTTCCTGGGGGCCCGGGAGCCTCGGCGCCTCCGCCTTGGGGCTGTTCTGCTAGTTTGGAGACAGACTCACGGCCGGCTTGTCGTTCTTCTGCTCTGAGAGCAGGCATCTTGAGAAGTCAGAATTTATGTTTCTGACAAAGAGCAATGATCCCTGGATGTGTAAGTGGAAAGATGAAGCACCCGTTAGCTGGCTCCCCACGCAGCACGCTCTCCTGCCCGCTCGTTAGTTGGCGAGGAATCACTGTGGCCTGCACCAGCGGCCCAGGAAGCAGGCCGGGCTGCAGGGTTGGCTGCTGAGGACTGTGTAGCCTGGGGCCTAACTGCTGGCTCCGGTAAGCTCCCAGCTGGCCCTGGTCTTAGAAGCAAAGCACGGAACCCACAGGGCCTCCCTCGGGGAGAGGGAGGGCAGTAGTGCTGGGTGGGGTCAGGCCGACCTCCCCCGTCTGAGTCCTGGAGACGCAGCCCCTGCCCTGCTTGGGGGGGGCACGTGCTCTGGAACTGCCTCTCGGCTCCCCAGCTGCCCAGCACCGTCCAATGCTGTGGATGCCACCCACTGTGCCCATGCTCAGGGCTGGCCCTGAGTCTGTGTGAGCATGTGGCAAGGACAGCCCCGGGATGGACGGGCAGTGGTGGGCATGGGCAGGGCCTCTGGGGCAGGTGGCTCAGGCTCCACACAGTCGTGGTCTGTCTGCAGGAGAGACGCAGCCTGGGAACTGGGGCCGGCACCTGGCCTCACGGTGGCAAGTAGGACGCCCTCAGAGCAGGACGGGCCGTGGGAGCTGTCGTGGCTGCCCCATGGCCTGCCAAGGGGGTGGATTCCATCTGCGATTCACAGAAGTTGCTGACCCTGGACTCCTGGGGCCAATCTGCAGATGTGGGTGTGAACCAGGACTCTGCAGGTGACAGGGAGTGGGTGGCCGTCTCAGATATGTCAGGTCCTTGAGGCACAGAAGCAACAATGAAGAGGGCTTCCTGCCAGACGGAGGAGTTCCGGAGCACACGGGAGAGACCTGGGCTCAGTCCGCCTCCTCCTGGCGGCTGCCTGTCTGAGCCTCGGGCCATCTGAGCCACAGGCAGGAGTGGTCAGCAGCAGCCGAGGGTCCCATGGCTGGGGTCTCACTGAGCACTCTTGAGGAGCAATGGCCCTGCCGTGGACGGCTCAGACAGACCCCTGGTGCCCCCACGGCCCAACAGCCACTCCACCTCTTTCTTTCCTGAGGAGGAAGTGGCAACCCCAGGCCCTGGGGCTCTGCCCACTCTCCCTAGGCTGTGCTACCTCAGGGAGTGCGGCCTTCTGCAGCTGGACCTCATGTCCTGCCCAGCCTTGCCTGTGCCTTTGTGTCTGGGAACCTGAAGCTGCTGTGCAGGAGGGTGCGGTGGGGACGGCGGTCAGCAAGCCTGGGGTGGCTGGGCACTCCGTGTGCCCCTGTGAGTGTTTCCCCTTTTCATCCTCGTTAGGAGGTGCAGCCGCGACCCAGGTATAAAACCCTCTGCCAAATGAAACATTTCAAGATTTTGATTCACTATCAGGAATGAAATCCTCGAATTATATGTGTGTTGTTTATTTTAGGTCTGACTTAAAAATAGCACAGAGATAGATTTTGATTTTAGACTCAATCTGAAATTTTCCCTTTAACAGGGAAATCAACCTATTGATCATTAAAAACAGAGAAAATCTTTAAATGTAATGGATTAAATGCCCAATTGTAATGAAGAGGTTGGCAGAATGGGCAAGAAAAACACCGCCCCACTCAATGCTGTCTCCAGGGACTCGCTTCGAAGATGGGAAGGGGTTGGGAGAGGAGGGGTGGAAAGCCAGGCAGGACACCCGCCGAGGAGCGGGGCTGACGCAGGCAAGGCGAACTCAATCAGAGGGTGACCCGGGCACAGGGTCAGCTCAGGAATGGCAGGACAGCCAGACACCCACACACCTGCAGCGACTCCCCGAGACCCCAAGGCACACGGGCAGCTCTGCGGCAGCAGCGCAGGCACGGCAGCCTCGCAGTGCACCCAGGCCTTGTGGAGTCTCGGGGACCTGAGGCCCAAACACTCTGAAAACGAGAAAAAGGGGCCAAGCCCACTCCAGAGTCGCAGCAGACCAGCCAAAGACATGGGCCAACAGGGGCGAATGGGACCCGGAGCCGGGCCCGCCCACAGGGCCAGGGGTTTCCGCAGGCTGCAGGTCGGGCCCTGGGGCCTCATATGAACTCAGGACCGGGTGGAGGCCAGTCTCCGAACAGCTGCATCCTGAGGTCCTGGGCCCCGGAGGCGCCACGCCTGGGGCGGGATGGCAGCGCGTGAGTGCGGGAGCTGCAGGCAAGGTTTGATCCTGTGCTTGAAGTGTGAGATTCTGCGTGAGGTTCAGCGTGACTCAGCGGGGCTGCATTGAGTGCAGACACTCAATGGGGCTGCGTGTGCAGACTCCGCTCGCTGAGGGGAGTAGAGAGCTGCTCCTTCAGCGTGTGCAGCTCCGTAAGGCCCAGGCCACGCCCATGTCCTAAAGACGGTGGCCGGGGGGACAGGAAGACCCAGGAGCCCTAGAGTCACACCCCGGGCCGGTCCTCGTGTGGCATCTCTTCTGCAGAGGAGCCACATCCAGAGCCCAGCAGAACCCTGACTGCGGCCTTGCCTGGTGACCTGCGTGTTCCAGGGGAGGTGACATCCATGCAGCCTGACGGGCGAGTGGGCCAGAACCAGCAGGTGGGCTCTGGGTCAGGAGTCACTACCTGAGACATGAGGGCTTTGCTCGTGTTAGGTTCTTTTTCCACGTGGCTGGAGAGAGACGACCCTGGCTCTGGCTGGGGAGCAGTCCTGGCCCCTCTGGTCACCTGCCACAGCTCCTGGGCTGAGGGGTTGCCCTCCCAGACGAGCTGAGGTCACCAGTTCTTCTAATGTCCGTATTTAAACAGCAAATTTCCCTCCAGGGATTGCTTTGGTTGCCGGCTATACATTTCCACGCTTGTGTTTTCCTTCTTCAGGTCAAGCTGCTTTGAACTTTGCCCTGTGTTTTCTTTGTCTGTTTAGACAAGTGTTGCTTGATTTTCAAACACTTGGTTTTTAGTTGTCTGTTCTGAATTTCTGGTCCAGCTCCTCATGGCTAGAGGAGCCCCTCTTCATGGTTTCATTCCTTTGCAGTTCATCAGGACTTCTCTGTGGCCCAGCAAGTGGCCTCCTCTGGTGACTGTGTGTCACTTGCCCCCTGTGTTTGTTGGTCTGAGTTGGCGATTGCTGTTCGCATGCTCCTCTCTTGCTGGCTGTCTCTGGTCGCCTGTTCTGCATTCACAGGGAGACTGTGCCTTCCTTCACTGCTGTCAGTGTGCAGCATACTTCTTGAGGCTCTGGATCCTGTTTTCCCCACAAGGTGACCGTTTGCCATTGTGAAAGGGCCAAGCTGCAGTGGAGGGTGCCTGTCATTCAGGTGGTGATGACAGTGTGCTGTCACCACCTGTGTGGGGATGGACAGCTGCTCATCGGAGTGGGTCATCTGGTCAAGGGTGGCATCTTGGATCCCTTGCTCACAGTCCTTGTGGTGAGTGTTGGGTCATGTGCTTCGTGCTGGTTGTTAATGGTCTGCGTGGCAGAGTGAACTGCTGCAAGGAATGTGGGGTGGGATTCCAGGTCTCGCCTCCCGGAGCGTTCCCGGTGACGGCTCCAGGTCGTCAGGCAGCGAACCAGTGCTTCCTTCACAGCTAGCTCTCTCATGGCTCTGATGGCAAGGGTGCAGCTCCCTGCATGCCCAACGGCACGCTGGGCACAGTGGTGGCCCAAGGGACAATGCCTTGAAGTCACCTTTCCCCCAAGTGTTCCTGCCAGTCTGCATGCTGTATTCTAACCTGCAACTTTAGAAATCATTCTGTTCATGGTTTCTTTCCATCTTCCCAGCATGGTCAACTCTATTTTCAAGATTGTATGTTTTGTCTTCATTGCCTGAGGTTCTGTCTTTCAAGTGGTCTAGTCTGTTGGTGATGCTTTCCATTGATTTTATAATTTGGCTTATTGATTCCAATTCACAGCCTTAAAGAAGAATGAAATTATGGCATTTTCTGTTAAAGGGATGGAGCTGGAGAATATCACGCTAAATGAAATAAGCCAATCCCCCAAAACCAAAGGCTGAATGTTCTCTCTGATATGCGGATGCTAACTCACAATAAGGGGGAGGGGAGAATAGAGCTACTTTAGGGAGAGGGCAGTGAAGGGAGGGGAGTGGGTGTGGTGGTAGGAAGGACAGTAGAGTGAACGCATGTCACCCTGTGTACACACGTGACCGGGGGATTCTGCAGCACGGGTAACCAGAAGAATGAGAAGTCATACTCCAAGAAATGTGAGTGCCAACGTGCACCCTACTGTCGTGTGTGACTCATTAAAACAAATTTAAAAAACCAAGGATGCCTGTTCAGAGAGCGGTAACCCTAGTCCTTCCAGAAGGCTGCTGGGGCGACTGAGAAGCCACAGCGGAGCCTTTAAGAAGCAGGGCGCTCATTCACATGCTCGGGGTGTGTGGCCTTGTTCTGCTCTGGGTTTTTCTTCACTAAGCATTGATGACTTTTTGATGATTTCCCTCAGTCTGTCCAGATGTCAACTGAAAGAGCAAGGGCCATCGATCACATTCGCTGTGGCCTAGCCAGTGCCAGCAGCAGGACTGCCACGGAGCAGGCACCAGGGGGGATTTCAATAGATGAAATGTGGATCCTAGTTCACGGACACCCTGAGCACCTGACCATAACCTGGCCGGTGCCACCGGGTACTCTCTTGACTCTGCAGCTGCTGGGCGGGGTGTGGAGTCCACACTGAAGATGCCGCAGGTGAGGAAGGACACTCTTCAGGGGAGCTGCAGACTGGGAAATCATCCTGAGGTCGGGGGACATTTGGATCATCACCAGTGTTGATTGATGGTGTGAACCACATCTCAATGACCACTTCACACATCAACCATGTGATGACTGGATACTGAATTAGGGAAATTCCTAGAAATGTAATTACTGGGTTAAATGGAGGCAGGTCTTAAAGTAAATAATATGTTTAAGTTAATGGGGGAAATAAACAGGGTGAATGATATCTGATAAAACATAAAAAATGTTGCATTGCATTATGATAATGCTAAGAAAAAACAAAATCACTGAGTAAGGGCTTATCAACCACACTAGGAGGTACAGAACTGACCTCGGTTCATACCACGTCACACAGCACGGGAGGGCCCTGAC
>JAJEJO010001112.1:59096-75651 GCA_020662805.1 Glaucomys volans
GGCACTGAGCTTGGCTCATACCACCTCACACTGGTGGTACAGTTCTGACCTCCCTTGCATTATCATTGTATATGTGCCATTTTATAGGCAATTAATGTGTCCAGTTTTCATTTTATTTTACTTATTAGAAGGATGTAGTATTTCCCTTTATTTCATTGCCTTTCACAATATTTGTGACAGTGGTTGTCAACTGCCCAGATTTGGTACACACACTGGCCCTGGGGCTGGACAGCAGACTCTCCCTGTGCCCAGCTTCACTGCATGCTCTCCTGAAGCGAGTGACATTCTCTCTCCTGTCTGTGCTGGAGACAGCATTTCCCCTGCTCTGGAAGGTAGTGATCACAATGAGGTCCTGGTGGTGAGGTCGGTGAGATTTGGTCCCAGGGGCCTGGTGTGGTGCAGCTGTGTTTATTGCTGACCCTATTGGTTGTGTTGGCTGCAGAGCAAGACAGGCTGGGCAGCAGTGTGCAGATGCATTGTGGGCACATGCAAGGTGCCCCATCTCTAATTGCTCCTGCACCCTGGGGGGGCCACCCTGTGGCAGGGGTGTCACCAGCAGCAGGCTCCCACGCGCCGAGCCTGGGGAGAGCTCCAGGCAGCCAAGGCTGCTTGGGTCAAACTCCTGAGCGCCTCCCCCGGTACTGCTCCACAGAGGCCCTGGGAGGAGCTGGCTCGGCTGCTTGGGGCCCCAGTGGCCCCCACATGACGTCCCCTACTTCTTTTCTGCCTCTGTCCTGGGCTCTGCTGGCCATTCCTGACTTGGCCTGGCCACGCCCTTAGCCCTCTCCTGACCCTGGGGTCTTCTCTCTGAGGCACCCTCCCCAGCAAGCTTTCCCACCACCTGTGCAGCCTCCGGGTGATTTGCTGCACTGCACCCAGAACGTCGGTGTCGTGGCTCAGTCTTGGTCCCAGTGTAGCAGTGTCTAGGGGCTTTGGGGAGGTGATCAGCCACGAGGGCCCCACCTCACCACTGAATTGATGCACTGATGGATTTGTCATTTGACGGTGGGTGGGGAGGTGGTGGAAACTGTCGTGGTGGCCTGGCAGGAGGAGCGGGTGGTGGGTGTGGGCTGGAAGGTCCAGCTCGCCCTGGTCCCTCCCTTTCTCGGCTTCCCAGCCACCATAGCTGAGCAGCTGTCCTCTGCCAGGTCCTTCTCATGGTGTTTCTCATGGTGGTGAAGCAGCCCACCAGGTACTGAGCCTCCAGCTGAGCCAACATAGCCTTTCTCCCTCGACGCTGTCGTTCCCAGGCTTCCTGTCATGGGGAGGGGAAGCCAGCACCACTCCGGGGTTTGCGCTGCTGGCCCTGCCCCTTCTCCCTGCACAGCAGCTGCTCTGCATGTCCTGGGCTGCTCTGCTCCCCCTGCTTGGCCAGCTCCTGGGGACGCGCCCTACAGCCCCATTCTCTCCTCTCCTGAGGTCTTCCTCTCCCTGGGGTTCTTCTCTGATCTGTCTGGTGGACACTGCAGAGGGGAGTGGGGCCAGGGAAGGGCAGATCCCACCCTGAGAGGGTTTCAGGAAGAGCACTCCTCCTACTTGGCCTTACTGCTTCATGATTGCACCCTGGGGGTGGGGTCATCTTTCCCCTGGTGCCTCAGTTCCGGGTGAGTAGAGGCAGCTTTAGCAAAGGTCCCAGCCATGGCCCTGGGGGTGAGGGTCCAGTGGAGGACCAGTGGCAGGGTCCACATGACATCCTGGGTGGGTGGAGGAGGGACTGTTTCCCTGAGCCGGAGACCCCCTGCCAACCATGGCTACCTGCTCCACTTTCTGTGTTAATCCCTTAGAGAGCACAAAGGAAGCCAGGTCCCTTTCTTTCTTCCGTATAAAGGATGTCCTAAATCCTTTGTAGCGTCCATGTGCCCACGCTCCCCGCTGGTGGCAGGCAACACTGGGACAGCACGACCAAGTGGCAGATTCCTGAGCTGTCCCCGTTTCCCAAGAATGACAGTTCATCTGTAAACGGCAGGGGACCCGGCCACTGCGAAGGTGTTAGTAGGTCAGGTTGAGGCTTGGTTTCCAACCAGAATCAGAAACTCTCCCAAAGGTAAGCTGCTCACCAACTTGCAAATCAAAGGGGCAGTGTCCTGGGCATCCCCACAGAGAAAAAGCACCAACTCTGTGGGGGCTGGTGAGTGGCACCTTCAGAGTGACCGGAGAGTGACCTGTGCCACCTCACCTGGGGCCCGTGTCTGCCAGTCCACCCAAACAACCACCATCGGACGCATGGACACAACGCAAGCATTCCACAGGAAACGGCCCCACCACACCAGGCTGTGCCCATGCAGCTCTGAGCCGGGCAGTGTGCAGGCCTGTCCTCCTAGCTAGGGAGGCTGAGGCAGGAGGATCTTCGTTTGGAGAGCAGCCTGGGCAACTTAGCAAGACCCTCACAAAATATTTAAAAAGATTAATGCAGAGCTGGGTGCTCAGATGGCAACTCTCACTCTGTCTCAACTAGAAAGAGCGGGTTGTGGAACCTCTAGCCGCCCCATGACCTGGTTTCCAGGAATGCCCCGCGGGAGGGAGGGGAGGAGAGGTCTGGGCCTGTGAGTCTAAGGAGCCTCCCGTGTAGCTTCTGCAATACGAAAATGTGGGAAAGCCCACCAAGCAGCTGCCCCTCCACTCCCCGTGCGTGTGCCCCAGCATCCCCAACGGCAGGCGTTGCCACGCACTTGCGCCTGCACCCTGTCCTCCCTGCACCCCCAGGACCCTTCCTGGAGACTGACCTTCCTTCTGTTTCCAGGAGGACCCGATTCCTTTCCCTTTTCCCACTCGCTCCCACACAAGAGAGAACACACGAATGTGGCTTTCTGAGTTCGAAAGCCGCGGTTTCTGTTGAGAAAGAGCACACTGTCCTTCTCACCCACGGACAGGGTCGTGCCCAGGCCTGCAGTCACCCAGGGCAGGTCCTCTCAATCCCCTTCAATGACCACCACTCTAAGTTCCAATCAGAACTGCAGTGTGGCAATGGAGAGGCCTGGGGTCCTGGGCTGCCCCCCTGTCCTCTCCTCCCTGGGGTCCTGGGCTGCTCCCCTGTCCTCTCCTCCCTGGGGTCCTGGGCTGCCCCCCTGTCCTCCTCCTCCCTGGGCTCCTGGGCTGCTCCCCTGTCCTCTCCTCCCTGGGCTCCTGCCCTGTCCTCTCCTCCTTGGGGTCCTGGGCTGCTTCCCTGTCCTCCTCCTCCCTCCCCTCCCTTGCAGTCCTGGCTGGTCCCCTCCTCTCCCCTCCCCTCCCTTCTCCTCTCCTCTCCCCTCTCCTCTTCTCTCTCCTCTCCTCCCCTCCCCTGCAGTCTTGGGCTGGTCCTCTCTCCTCTGGCAATCTTGTGTCTGCTTGTTCCCACATTTGCTCCCTTCGGCTTTGATTTTAGCTGAGGCTCTGGGCCTCTCCCAGTGCAGCAGTGTGGGTCATGGGAGCAGCCGGAGATTCCTCCTTCCTGTAGTGTGGTTGTGGTAAAATGAACACATTCAGACGTGCACACAATGCACTTCTGGGTGCACACCCACCCCACACACACCACACCCTCATACACGCACACCTGCAGCGCACACGCAGACTCGTGCAGTCTTGTCTGGCCGGCAGGTTCTCAGGTCTCTAGCTGAGGGAGGGTCAGCGGGAGCTCAGGCAGAGGAAGGCCGGGTGTGGCCCCTCCCAGGGCTGCTGGTCCCTTCCCAGCCACTTGGGCCACCCTCCTCCTGTACGGATGTGCTGGCAGATCAGGTGGACTGGCTGCTCCGGACGTCCTTGCAGGTCCCCTGGCCAGCAGGACTCTGCCATGCCTCTGCTGGAACCACGCAGATTCTCACAGGGCTCGAGACCAGTTTATTGTGGTGTCTACACAGCGCGTCCTCAGCACGGTGGTCTGTGGAGGTTGCACACTCGTGACAATACCGTGCATGCACCCTGCGGTCGGCACCTGGTCCTCAGTCCTGTCAAGACTCAGTTCACGGCCTCCCCCCTGCCCTCCTGGCAAGGGAGACTGCTTTGCTCTGCTCAGCCTGGGCACATGCCTGCTGAGGGGACCCCTGGGGCACATCTAAGTGCCCTGTGCAAGCCAGTGACCACCAGCCACCCACAACGGCCTGCCCGCAGGTCCCCCGTGTCTGCTCGGGCCACACATGGTGTCCACCTATGCCTGCGGGGTGTCTGCAGTCACAGCAAAGCTTGGCTGCTCAACACTGCTGGAACAGGGGCTCAGGCTGGCAGGACGCCCAGGCACGAAGGTCCCAGGGCTGCCAGCACCCAGTGCTTCCTCTCGCCCCCACGGCGACTGTGCACACCATATGCAGACCCTAGCTGTCCACCTTGCCCTCCAGCCTGTGAAGGGTGGATGCCCCTGTCCTTGGAGCACCCCTCACTCCACACTGGGGACTGTCCACAGCAGACTGGGGCAAGCATCCAGGGAGGGACTGGTAGACAGGAGCCTAGCTCAGCCTGGGTGGGCCTCTGGACACTTGCTGCTCTGCTCCCCTTCATCCTGCTTTTCTCCTGGGATGTAGAGTGGGCATCACCTCCAGCCCTGGCGTGGCTGTCATGGTGTGGGCCTCTGGGCAGCCAGGAGCTGCAGGACTCCGGAAGCCACAGCAAAGATTGCACAGTCCTCCCTTAAGGGGAGCAAGTGGGTGGAGTGTCAGGTCCGGGTGCAGCTGCACTCCCCTGGGCTGGGCTCTGGGCCTGGGGTGCTGGGGACCAGCACTCGCAGGGGCCTGGCTGTGCCCTGCCCCACCACGTGCCCTGCAGCCTTGTCATGCCCTGCAGCCCTGCCTCTCCACTCTGCAAGCAGTCAAACCGTTCACAAGAATGGGCTGGGCGCACTGGATACCACTTTATATGTCAGTAAGGAACCTCCATTTAAACGGAAATAATCTTGATTATTTTCATTAAGCAGAGAACAGGGTTCCTGGTGCCCCCAGTAGCGTCCCTTAGCCCTGTGGCAGATCACAGGGCCCTCTGGCTACCTGAGGGAGGTGTCTGGGCTTGAGCTGCCCAGGAAGCCACTGAAACGCAAAAGCTCTCCCTGGAGAATCTTGCCACTTGGCAGGCCCCATGTTGGAGTGGCCAGGGTGGGCTGCTGTGCCACAGGCCAGAGGGAACAGCCCTGGGGACCAGGAGCGCTGGGAGGGCTGGCTGCTGCTGGCTCTCCTCCCCCATCTGCCCTGGCTTGAGGGGTCATTTCACAGGAGCTCTGACCTGGCTGCTGGGTCAGTGTCCTGTGGGGCCAAGAGAGGCGGGAGGCTGTGGAGGAGGACAGATGCTGGGGTGGTTGTGCCAGGGCAGTGCTGGGCCTGGTGATGGGCCCGGCGACTGCAGGAGGCAGCAGAGGAAGACCCTCCTCCTCCTCTGCAGAGTGGCTGGGCTGGCTGGGCCACACCTGGTCTTCTGGTCTGGGCCCACCTTGTCTCCCTTGAAAATGGATCCGCCCGTGTGACCGCACATTCTGAGTGAAGTGTGCAAGTGCTGGAGTCCAGCAGCTGGCAGCCAACGCTGTGACCCCACCCCAGGGCAGGGCCTGCGGGTGGGCGGGAGGACGCAGCATGCCCAATGGAGACGTGGCTCTGCCTGCGCCGCAGTCAGGGAGCCGCTAGAGGACGGACGTCTCCGTCTGCAGGAAGGACTGGGTGCGGGAGCCCCGGTGGGTCTGCAGTGCGCTCTCTGAGCCGTTCCGGGAGATGGACCAGCTGTGCAGCTGGTACTCCCGGCTGCTGGGCTGGGCTGGGCGCAGGCCTGGCCACCTCCTCCTCAGCTCACACCGCACCTGGGGGGGCATTCGGTTTGGATGCAGGCACTCCCAGGCCCCCTGTGGAGTCCACCTGAAGGCCTCCCTCCCGTTTCTGGACATGTGGGCCCTGTGGCCCTCTCCCCACGTCCTAGCCGTCACTCTGCAAGCCGGGGCCTCAGGGTGCGCTGGGCGCTTCTGGAAGACCCTCCTCAGCCTCATGGGGCAGGGTTGGTTCCTCTCCTTTTGCTTCCTGGGCAGGAGTTTGCCCTAAGAAGGGCACTGGGGCAGTGAGGCGGGGCAGTGAAGGAAGGACAGAGCCAGCTCTACAGATGCTAGCCCAGAGGACAGCCCTGTTTGGATCCTGGCCGACGGGGTCCTTCTCCTCTAGGGACTAGTGAAGGTGCCGCAGCAGGCCCTGGAGAGGGGGCATTAGGGAGCGGCTGGCCCCACACTGAAGTGGGGGTGAGAGCTGCCCTTGGCTGGAAAGGCCCCCTGCCCAGGGAGGAGCCAGGCACTAGACCCAGAGCGGGAGGGCCAGTGGGCACTGCCAGGCTGAGAGGCTGCAGGGAGGGGAGAGGCGGTGGGAGGACCAGGGGACAGGCCACCAGCTTCAGGGTTAATCTGGGGATTGACACAACCCTTAGTCAGTCCTCGCCCTTCCCCACAATGGCCCTGGACTTTCTGGACTCCTGGTTGTGGGTCAAGGAGCAAGACGCTGACCCTGAAGAGGGACCCTAGGTTCTGGCATTGCCCCACATGTAGGGAGGGTGCGAGCTTTTGCTGGAAGGGGCCCTGAGGCTCACCAGGATGGTGCAGGGGCAGGAACGGCTCCACCCTGTGAGGCCGGGGGCAGTAGAGGCAGTCAGTGAGGCCCATGGCGGGAGCTGCCCCCGACCCCACTCCATGTTGGCAGGAGACTGGGGCCTCCTGGTGTCACGGGAGCTGCCCTACTCCACCCTGGGCTGGTAGGAGCCTGGGGTCTCCTGGGTGTCCTGCGAGCCCCCCACAACCCGCCATCCCATGCTGTGACTCAGGCCTCACCTCGCTGTTCAGAAAGCAGTAGAGAACAGCCACCACCAGGCCCTGCAAGAGAGAGGCCATCAGAGCAGCCCAGAGAGCCCAGCCCCTCGCCTGCCAGCCACACCCACCTGGAAGGACCCAACACACAGCTCGAACAGGATCTGGTATTTGGCAGAGATGCCGATCGGGAAGGCGGCAAACACTACGTAGTGGACGCCAAACAGCGGGATGAGCAGCAGTGTGGACTTGGCCAGCCTCCTGGGAGAGGGAGAGGGATGTGAGGGGTCCCCACCATGCCCACCAGCCAGGGTCCTATCCCAGGCTGCAGAGGTTGGGGGTGCTGGACCCCCTCTCCTGCCTCACTGAGACCTGTGCCCAGCGAGCCCTGGCCCAGGCCCCTCTCCCTGCACCTCTGGGCAGGACGTGCCAACCTGCCAGAACGACCGCTCATGAGGACCAGAGCCCCACAGGGAGACCGTGGGCTGCCAGCTGTTGTGGCCGTCGGTGCACTGGCCTTTGTGCTGCTGTCCACAGTTGAGCACAGGCCCCAGGCAGGAAGTCTGGTGGACCAGCACACAGGGGCCCTGGATAAACTGCGATGGCAGCAGGAAGTCCAGAGGCTTCCCTGGCTGCTCCAGGCACCATGTATCCCATGGAGTCCAGTGACCTGGCTGGAGGTGACCTCTGTTGAACACAGACCCACGAGTAGTCACCCTGCCTGGGCAAAGCACCGAGTTTCTGCTCTTTGTGCTTCAGGTTGGAAACAGCACCGTGTACTCAATCCACTTTCCTTCACCTCCACCAATGCAGCCGCCCCTGCCCTGCCAGGCAGCAGGCATGGACAGCACCTCTGTCCACGGCTGTCTCAGACTGAGCTCGCCGGGAGGCCCTGGGACAGCAGGTTCCCAGTGCGGTCCTGTTTCTGGAACCTCTGGGCCGGGGCCTGAGGACTGCATTCCCCAGTCCCAGCAAGGTCTGGGAGCCCAGTGAGACCACTCAAGGCTGCTGCTCTGCTGACGCCTCTGGGGATCTTGAAACTCAAGTCCCAGGTCCTTGTGCAGGTACAGCTGCCCCTGGGGGAGGGATGGGAGCCTGGCCTAAACATCCCGGTGACTCCGTGCCACACAGCAGCAAGGGCCTCCTGGAAGGACCTGCTCCTGCCCGCTGAAGGACTGTCAGCAGTCGAGTCCTCAGACGGCTCCATCCCACCTGTAAACTGAGTCCACCAGGTCCTCTGCCCCTCCTCCCTCTGTCACTTCCCACCACTTAGGGAAAATGCCTGCCTCCAAGCCTCACTTCCCTGGGGAATGCAGGTTCTAGAAGGGTGTGTCCTGCGGGGTGTGTCAGGAGCAGGATTTCCCCTAATGGATGACCTGCCCAGACCCAGGGCTGGTCGCTTCTGCAGCGGCCTGAGTGTGAGGGGCAGGCACCTTTGCCAGGAGGCTGTGCCCGACTCCTGCGTCCTGCCAACGTGCACCTTCAGCTCTGAGTCCAGGTCCTGCAGCACCCAACGCCTTGCCCAGGGTCAGTGGGCAGCGCGCTGTGGGCAGGACCTGCTGTCACTACCACTGCTGACTGACCTGGCTGCCCAACAGAGTCTCGGGGGCAGTGCGCGTGGCAGACTTGGCCCTCCTCTGCGGACTCAGAGGGCACAGCTCAACCCTTCCCGTCATCCTGGGAGAGCACAGATTTCACTACCCCCACGTAATTGTGTCTCCAAAACAAAACACACATCTCCAGACTGACTGCATACCACTCCCAGGGAGCCCGAAGGATGGTCAGCTCGGACGCGAAGTGAGATTTGCAGAAAACCCAAATCCAATCAGTAGTGACCAGGAGAAGAGACCTCATCCCTGCTCGCTGCCCTGCAGGCCCAGGCCAGGAGCTGCGCTTCTCCCCAGCAGAGGCCGTGAGGGCCGGCCCTGGCCTGAGCACTCAGCCTGGGCCGCACAGGGCATTTCTTCTTGAGTCCATGCCCATGTGACGGTTGGACAGGAGGCCTGACCCCTTCATAGCACTCTGGTGCTGACCCCCGTCTCTTCCAAGCTCTAACTCAACGGTCCTTGTCTTACTGACAGATGTTCCACCTCACAGACGAGGACACCGAGGACAGTGGTGGCTCCCCTCAGGCCCCGGCTGGGGTGTGCCCCAGCATCGTGGTCCTGGCCTGCTCCTGATGCCCACACTTCCCCAAAGAGGGATGAGGAGGACACCAGGGGAGCAGGGTCTGGGCTGGCAGTCGGGGACGGCAGGTACGCTGCTCCCAGCCCTTCAGCCACCAGGGCTGAGCTGCTCCCAGCTGGGAACTGGTTCATTATACCTGGGTTGGGGGTTTCATTTTCTGTATGAATCGTGGGTAGAAGCACAGCATCTGATGGGTTCCTCGGTCACCCCTGTGTGGTTGTGACTCCCCCAACCTCTCCCCCCACTGGGGGGGAGCATCAGCAAGCTGGTTCTGGTGGTACCAAGACAGGGCCTGGCATCAGATGCTGTGTGGCCACGCGGCCATGGACCACGGTCTGGTGGGGAGAATTAGTGTAAAACGAGGGTGACCTGCTGCCGAGGGCAATTGTGGACTGGGACAGGACCCGGCAAACCCAGGGGCTTTCTCACTACAGGGTCCCACAGGGGTCCGTCAACTATCTCCACAGAAGCTGCCTCTTCCCCTGGGACCAGACACGGGCAGCCTGCGGGAACCAGCGCCTCAGACCCTTCCGGCCACTGACGGGCCCTGCCAGCTCTGGGACCTACTCACTTGTACTGAGACTGGTCATTGCCACCGATATCCGGGGACATCAGCTTCTGCAGTAGAATCCTTACAATGCTGATGAAGAGGATGAAGTTGACCTGCCGAAAGGAGAGGGCTGCTGAGCGCTGACAGGTCCCCGCTGAGCTTGTCACCTGGGCCACTGTGACTGCAAGGCTCCCCCCCAAATGCCCACTGCACCCAGCTGGACCTGGTCTGGCTGTAGATGCAGGGGTGTGAACTGGACAGAGCAAATCCAGTCTGGCCTGACGTGCAGTGGATGTGACCACCCTGAGGTCCTTTCTCCGTCCTGGCCACTGGCCCCTCATGTAGGGAGGCCATGTGAGCTGGGCCACCCTCACTTGGTGAGGGTCCTGAGGCCTTCAGGCAGCTTGAAAATGAGGAGTGACTCACCAGGATGGAAATCAGGATGGGCATCCGGATCACCCACCAGGGGACACTGTGCTCGTTGGTGTCCCAACAACTGTGGAAGGAAGGAAAATCATGCCACCCTGGCCACAGCCCTGGACCAGACTGGACAAGCATGGACACATGGCCCTGGAGAGCCTCTTGCTGGCCCATGGACTTGCTGGTCACTCACCCACCCAGGCGCCTGGCTCTGCAGAGGAGAGCTGAGGCATGGTTCCCAGGGGGTGGCTGTTTGGGGTTGTCCTTACAGCATGACCACCAGCTGACACCAAGGTGAGCCCAGGAGGCCCAGTGCTCCTCCCTGGAGCTTGTGGGGCTTGGCTCATTCTCACCCCAGTGGACACTATGAGAAGGGGTTGTTTCCCCTGAAAATCAATTTCCTCCTACCCTCTGGGGTCTGTGTCTTGAGTGAAGGTCTAAAAATGTCCTCAGAACAGTGCGGGAGTGAGGCTAGGAAGTTCTGTCTGCAGGCACCTCCTTCCTGATTTTCAGTGCCAGGGCTGCTTCCAGCAGGGAGCTCACCCTGGCCACTTCCCTCAGTGCCTGTGGCCTGCTCTGGCCTTCCTGCCAAGGCAGAGGCCTGGTCCCTGTCCCAGGCCTCCCTGTTTTGGCAACCCCATGTGAGGTGCTGGGGGCTGGGCCCGGAGCTCTAGGGACCGCTCCCAGACCCGGGGGCAGGAGGAGCCTCAGTCAGCCTGCCCGTGGACCTCAGGTGCCTTTGAGAGTGAGCCAGATGGGGGACCGGCCTGGGAGGCCCCAGCCCTCCTATGCCAAGTCACAGAAGGCAGGCCTGGGCTAGGCCACCCACTGTCGGGCTGTCCATCGCCCAGGGTAAAGGGACTCCGAGGCCGTGCAGGAGGCTCACCCCTTGGGAGCACCCTACCCTGTGTTTGGGCCAGGGTCTGGCTTTCCATGGACAGAGTAGACGCTCTGGCCCGACAGCTGCCTCGGAGCTTGAGAGTTTTCAGGAGAAGCCCTGCGCCCTGCCCTCATCTCAGAGCCCAGCTGCCTCTGGGCAGTGTTCTGTGATGGACTGCACTGGGCCGCCTGGAGGCTGCCCATCTCAGCCTGCTTTGTCCCAGACTTAGCTGTGCCATAAGCCAGGCTCGACCCCACCTCTCACGCCATCTTCCCCCGAAGCCCTGGTGACCCCGTCACATATAGGCACCTCCTGTCCTTCCCCCCAGGGGCACGCCTGTCCAGTCCAGACACTCGACCCACACTGTCGAACCTCTCCCCGTGGACCAGGAGCGGTGCACTCACCCTGTGTCTTCTAGAGAGAGCCGGGTGGCAGTCCATGCACCTGTGCAGACGGTGGGGATGCCTGTGGAGAGACGCCTGGTCAGGTGCTCACATAGGAGCAGCCACACACTCAGATGAGCTCCTGGGCCTGGGGCAGCTTCCCAGCCTGAGGACTAGGAGGCCCTGCTCAAAGTCTGCCTCAGCATCCAATTGCAGGCCTCAATGAGGAGCTGGGATGAGGAACCGGTCTGAAAGCTGGGAATCAGGCGGGACGCATCTGTCCCTGGAGGCCAGCATGCCTCCGTGACACCTGGGTCTTCGGGTCTGTCTCCCCCGCAAACCTGGGAGGCAAGGCCTGGAGGCAGCCCTGCAACTGCTGCCTGTGAGCCCTGCCCTCTGGGCCTCTGCCTGGTGCCCACCCTGGCTGGAGGAGGAAAGGCAAACTACCTTGCTACCTATTTGCAGCTCAGTTGGAATCGAGGGTGAAAGGGGCCAGGAACGGTATCCAAAGCACTTCAGATCAGGCTCCTGGTTACCAGAAACATCCAAGTGCGGCCTGCAGGAAACTTTGGTCTGCATAACCTGACCCTGCAGTGCACCCTGTGGGCAGGGGGTGCTTTTCTATGCTGGAGAAGTCACGTGAACTGGTCAGGCGGGAGACTCAGGGACAGGCTTGTGCGGGCCGCTTACCCCATCCGATCAGGAGGTAGACCAGGAAGCACCTGCTGGGGGGGAGGACGGCCACCAGCAGGGTGTGCAGGTAGAGCCCCTCCACCAGGAGCCAGTAGAAGTTCGCCATGATGCAGTACTGGAAGAAGACCAGGCTGAGCTTGCAGCCGACCTGGAACAGCACAGACAGCAGGAGAATGTGCCCCGGCCAAAAATAGCTGTGTCAGGCAGCGTGCTCTGTTTGTGTGAGGACTGGCAGGGTGCTGCGTGGGAGGGACTGATTGATGCAGGGTGTGGTGCTGACCAAGAATGTGTGCGATGTTGGAGCCAGGCCTTCGCCCGTCTGTCTGCCCGGAGCCTCTGAACTCCCCAAGAGAAACACTGGCAGAGGTGAAGGTAAACAACCTTCCAGGAGGTGGCATGACTGGTGGGTGGCCCTTAGACTCAGCATGGCCTCCCACCTTGCTCCACCTTCCATCTGGTCACGGGGCTCCTCTGGTTCTCCCCTGTGGACTTGACTCTCACCCTCCTGGGAGGTCCACAGGTGGAGCAGGAGGGGGAGGAGGGGGATAAGGGGGAGGGGGAGGAGGAGGAGGAAGGGGAGATGGAGGAGTAGGAGGAAGAGGAAGGGGAGATGGAGGAGAAGGAGGAAGGGGAGATGGAGGAGGGGAGGAGGAGGAGGAGGCAGAGGAGGAAGGAAAGACGGAGGAGGAGGAGGATGGGAGATGGAGGAGGAAGGGGAGATGGAGGAGGAAGAGGAAGGAGAGATGGAGGAGGAGGAGGGGGAGGAGGGTTCTTGCCAGGGAAGTGCTGTGGGATGTGTAGGCCCCTGTGCTGTTTGGGCCTGGTGCTCAGGGCCTGGGCTCCACTTGCAGCCCTGCAGCTCAGGCCCTGCCCACATCTGTATGGAGGCAGAGTGCAGGAAAAGGGGCAGAGAGCGACCATTTCCCTCAACAGGGCTTCCAGTGGTGGAAGCTGGGAGGAGAAAACAGCCGGCCCAAACCAGGTGCGAGACTCTCAAAGTTTTGACAACCTTGTAAGTTCCCATTCATAAGAGTGTTTTAAGTTTTGGAAACTTAGAGATGAAAAATAAAGAGAAAATGACAAATCTGGCAAATAAACTACTTTTCCTATGAGTTCTGAAAGAGTTTTCACTGGGAAAATAATACATAAAGTAATTCTATTTTAATCTCCCAGATTCCCCTCATATAAACCTACCAGGCATTTCCACATCGTGAGCAAATATAAAATCACTACTTTTAATCACTTTGTGTATGCAAGGTTTGCTGAAGAACAGCACTTCCAATGCCGCTGTTCTCGTTCCTGACTGACGCAGTCATGCACCTGTGGTTATAGGCACACGGTGGACATACCTACACATGGGCAGATGTGCCACATGCACATGGGGTGGGTGAACCTCTGGGTACACCTTTGCACACACGTGGGTGGACACACCTGTCCTCACATGGGGTGAAGAATGCACACACCTGTGCATACACCTGTGCACACGTGTGGGTGGGCACACCTGTCCTCACATGGGGTGAAGAATGCACACACCTGTGCACACATGTGGGTAGGCACACACCTGAGTCTGCACACAGGGTGCTGCACTTGGGGACACTAATCTTGGCCCTTTCAAGGTGGCCACCAGGCTGCCAGGAGCTGACCTGTTCACCAAGCACTGAGCCCACTGGGCAGCCCCATGGCCTCACATTGTGCTGCCTCCATTTCTCCCTGGTTGAGCTGGGTGCAGGAGCATCCTGCTCTGGGAACACCCTGATTCCTGCCACTCCTCATGGCCTCTTTCCAGGAGTGCAGATCCCAGTGCCTTCTGACTGGGTTGTCAGGACAGAGCAGAAGGAGGCTGTAACACCCAACCACAAAAGGAAACTGGTGACTTGTCACCACCCACTGGAACACTGGGCAGAAGCTGAGTCTCAAGACTCTGGGAAGGTCCTGGGAGGGGCAGCCTGTCTGGATGTGGCCTGCTTCCTCTCCACCATTGATTCCAGACCATGCTGTGAAACATAAGCAGGAGTAAGCGAGAGTGGTCGAGTGTGAGCCCTGGGCTCCTTCCCAGCAGCACAAACCCACACGAGACCAAATGTCCATGTCTGTGGGCTCCGGGTCCACATCCACACCTCACCAGGAGATGCCATTGGAGCTGTCCTGGGATGGAGGGAGGTCATGAGGGTAGAGCTGGAGCGGGGGCCAGTGTTCTCATGAGGGAGGCCTGCGGTATCCCCACCCCCGCAAACACAAGGACCTCTGACCCAGGAGGCCTATTATGGTCTGGATCGGTGGTGTCCCCAAAAGCTTGTGTGTGGGACCACACAAGAGGATTCAGAGGTGAAGTGACCGGGTTTTGGGACCTCAGCCTACTCAGCACATTCAGCACTTAACAGATTAATCGGGGGTGGCTATGAGCAGGTGGGGTGTGGCTGGAGGAGTGGGTCCTGGGGGTGCCTTTGGGGTTTGTATTTTGTCCCTGGTGAGCAGAGCTCTCTGACTCCTGGCTGTCACTTCCTGAGCTGCTCTCCTCCACCACGCCCCCAACCATGATGTGCTGCCTCACCTCGGGCCCAGAGCTACAGACTCAGCCGTCTGTGGACTGAACCTCAGAAACATGAGCCACGAGCAAACTTCCTCCTCTACATGTTCCAGTTGGGTCTCGGCCATAGCCAGGAAGAGCTGAGTAAGACGACAGCCTCCCGAGTCATGGACGGGCAACACTAGACCTGGACCCCGGTCTCCAACACTAGACCGGGGCCCTGTCTGCGGTGCTCTGTCCTGGTGGCCCCAGCTGCCCAAGCCCTCTGACCTGCCAGCCCCACCTGTGAGTCCCTGACGGGAGGAAGGGCACCAGGTATCAGGGAGGCACCCATGACGCCTGTAGGGGCTCAGTGTGGAGGCGGCGGTGCCACTGCTCTCAGCGGCCAGGAGGACGCACCGCAGACGCAGGCTTCAGGACCCTGGTGAAGGAGGAGGGTAGATGCAGGGAGTGTGTGGGGCAATGCCATCTTCCTGCTAAAATGGCGACAGAAACCTGGCCTCCCCTGCTGCCCCTGGCTCACCCCTCACCAGCAACACCCTCCTTGAGGACACCCTGTCCTGGCTCTGTCTTGTACAGCCACAGCTGCAAGCCGCGGTCCACAGGGTCAGGGGGACAGAAGGGGCTGGTGGGTGACACGAGGTCCCCAGGGCTGCTGCGACTCCAGCAGCCAGAGTGGGACAGCAGCAGAGGCTGGCCAAGGCTGGCTGCCCCTGGCAACAGCAACTAACCTGTGCCTTGCTGGATCCTTGTGAGCACGCGTGTTTGTGCACACTCTGTGCTGGGTGCACGTGTTTTACATGAGCACAGGTGTGTTTTATGTACACGTGTGCATGCATGTTGACAGTGCTCACTCCCTGTGCCCTGCTGACCTCTCTTGGCTGTGGGTCAAGGCCCTCCCCTCTGTGGTGCTGACTCCCTGGACCTAGCCCAGGTTCCAGCCCCAACCTCTGGTCTGATCCTTCTCTCGCTGTCCTGGGAACAGGCAGTGCGAGGAGGAGTCCAGCACCCAGCCCCTGCGCCTGGCAGGCAGGACACAGGCATAGTGACCCTGGGGTTGGGTGTCTGAGGGTCTCGCAGACCCCACACGGAACCTGCTCTGGCAGGCGTAGAGGCCTCTTCTGCACGCAGGCAGCCAGGAGGAAGCCACCCCCCTCCACGCCACACAGAGCTGCTCCACCAGCCTTCTGCGCAGGGGAGGGCCAACCACGCTCCAGGCTCCTCCTTGCACCTTGAGAAAGAGACCTGCACAGGCTCTGGGGGGCTGCCCCGGCATCCCACTGGGGGACAATGTGAGTTCAGGGGGACTGAGGGAGGGACAGAAGCGCCTGGACATGCAGCTGGAGCGAAGATGCTTCCCGCTGCTCAGGCTGAGGTCTGGCTCCAGGAGCTGGGTGCTCAGAGTTTGGCCATTCTCTGGGACACATTTGCTGAGCCCCTCTCCTCCTGGTTCCCACTCTGCCCTCTTCGCCCTGCTCTGCTCTCTCCTGGGTTTAGAATCACTGGGTGCCTGGCACAGGGCCATGGCTGCTTCCCCTGACCTCTGGGGCTCACACTGGGGAGTGGCCTGGCACCTAGCCTGCTCTTCCAGGTAGGCATCATGCCTCTAACACCAACTTGCAGTGGACCTGGGGTTTGGATCCTCCCACTGAGGACCCAGTTCCTCACTTGTAGGCAGGGGCCTTGATCTTTCAAGGTGACTGAGCATTGGCCAATAGCATCTAGGGGAATAGCCTGGCACTGGGACTCCTCCAACAACCCTGGGGAGGACAGAGATTCCCTGTGAAGAGCTGGCCGTGGTGCTGTGGAGGTGCCTGTGCTCCCTGCATGGGCGCTGGGGCCTTGGGTTCTATGTGGCGAGAGAGCTGAGAGCGGCTGCTCAGGGGACTCAGGTACTGGTAGGTCTGACAAGGATCTCTCTTGAGTGGAGAGCTAAGGAAGACCACTCAGTAGAGTAGGGCTGAGACTACCAGGGAGAGGGTACCTGGGGAGTCCCTCAGTGTCCCCTGTTGTTACACATATGGGGACACATTTTTGTCAGGGCAAGAGTTGGGTAGATGACCACCCAGAGTGGGTGTGGAGAGCAGGCTGCGCCTGCCCTGAGTGACTCCATGGTGTAGAACAGCAGCTATCAGGCTGCGCCTGCCCTGAGTGACTCCATGGTGTAGAACAGCAGCTCTCAGGCTGC
>JAJEJO010001112.1:76450-92321 GCA_020662805.1 Glaucomys volans
GTGTAGAACAGCAGCTCTCAGGCTGCGCCTGCCCTGAGTGACTCCATGGTGTATAGAACAGCAGCTCTCAGGCTGCGCCTGCCCTGAGTGACTCCATGGTGTGTAGAACAGCAGCTCTCAGGCTGCGCCTGCACCTAGTTACCCCATTCTGTTAAGGAATAGTTTGCCATGTGGTTCTCCATTTTGAGTCCAATCCCAGGTGGTGTGACTCCACACCTTGTTTTACAAGTAAACACCCTCCATTTGCCTGGCACCACCATACAGTACAGATTGATAACTAACTCACACATGCCAATGTACCAAACTAAATCATGAGCACCTATATGCATGGACATCCCAAATCATACCAGGAACACCAGTCATGGGAACTTATCAACCCCACCAGATGACAACCCTTCACTAGAGACCCATAACAGGAGACCCTGAGACAATACAGCATCACTTGCCCCTGTTACCTGGTCATTCTTCCTGGGCCTCATTCAGGAAAATCAGCATGGTGAGGAAGCACCCGTGCCCTGTCCCTCCTGGGTGTCAGAGAAGCGTGTTTCCTGTCTTGCCTGCCGCACACCTCGAGCTGGCCCTCTGACGGTGTGACAGACCTGAGGGGCTGGTGACTGACCCTCACCCAACACCTACAGTGTCTGCCTGTGCTCCTGGCCCGGCCTCCTGTAACCCTGTGGCTGCTTTCCCCCTTTCTCAGTCTTTCTGTGACCTGTTTGTACAGGTTGTGTAGTGTGTGGTGTGTGACTTGAGGGGTTGGATGTCAGAAACCAAGAGTCCGTCCTCTGCGACACCAGGTGACCTGCATCCCCTGCGCCATCCCTGCTGGAAGGGCGCAGCTGTGAACTTGCTGCTAGTACGCCCTGGCCCCGTGGAGACAGGCGCATTTGCCTGCGTGAGGGACGTGGGGCTTGCCAGGTGGGAATCCTGTTCTTAACTTTGCTCCAACAACAGACTTCCCTTTGACCCAGTCCTGACCTCGGGGAACGGATTTTCCTGCAGGGCCTGCTAGGGCCCCAAGGTGATGTGCTGTGGAGTCCTAACGGGCTTTCCCTCAAACCGCACTAGCGAGAATCTGCAGGCCAGGCAACTGTGCCAGAAGACACATCTCCATGCCTGGAGTGGGGAGGCGAGCCCAGTGCCCTGGCTGCTCAGAGCTGGAGCCTCGGAGCAGGAGGGAGGCGCTGGAACGCCAACGCAGAGCCCTGTGCACTCAGGGGTGCAGGAAGACCCGCAGGGAGCAGACACCCAGTGGGCATTTGTTGAGTTAGCTTGACTTGATTCTAAATGGCACGACAAACAGCTTCCCTGCCTCTGACCCTCGTACTGAAGCTGGCATCACAGACTGCAGCACGCACGTTCCCAGACATGCCATGGCCTAATCCGTGCTGCGTGGATCCGTGTTCCCTGTGCAGGTTACATCCTGGGCATCTGGATGGACGACTCTACTGCTCAGAGAGTCAAGAGCACAAGCCGTCTGTGTTGGGACTGTCCACCCAGAGCTGCTGCTGCTGGCCTCGACCCGTCTGGAGCTCAGCCTGCGGAGTCAGGGCTCAGAGCGCCACCCCGCCTCTGGGTCGCTCCTCCCCCTCAGCTGCTGTGCTAGGCTCCCTTGTCTCTCAGCCTGGCCGGGACTGCGCCAGCACCAGGGCTCCATCACAGGAAAAAGAAAACTGCTCCCAGAGAGCCCTGCTCTGCTGGACAGCCTTACCCATGAGGACGGCTGGTCAGGGCAGTGCACGGTGCCCGAGCTGGAGTAGAGGACGTTGTCCTTGACCAGCACTGAGATGGCTCTCAGGATGAAGGACAGGAACAGGTTCAGGTGGATGTAGTTCCTGGTGCAGTGCAGCTTCCTGTGGGGGCGGGAGGAGGGACAATCAGACACTGGTGTTGTGGACTTCCAAGTGATCACCTGTGTAGTTCTCTTTTCGTGAAGTTGATTTATTTAACTACTTCGTTACCATTGTATATTTACATTGTTTCCAGTTTTGTGTTATGATACATATTTTTTTTACACAAAAATCTTTCCCCTTAATTCACACTGTTCTGTGAGGTCAGATTTCAGGATAAAGGTAAAAGTGAAGCCACAGGCGGGGCCTGCCTCCCAGGAGTGGGGGTGGGATGGGGCTGAGCCCGGAGCTGTGGGCTGCTTCTTCACCCTGGCCTCCTCTGCTCGGTGCCAGGATTCAGGCTGATGAGGTCAGTCTTGCCTTGGAGTCTCCTGCAAACCTAGCCTCCTTTCCTCAGCTGGTTGATCCTCGTGGGCCACAAAAGCTTTGACCCCATGGATGTCTGAGTTCCTGCGTCAGGGGGGACATTGTTCTCTGTCAACCCCAACTTCTTCCAGGCACACCAGTGCTGAGGTCTGCCCGCACCACACCACCACGGATTCCCAGGCATTCCACCAAGGAGCTGTCCTTCCTGACTCCTTGAGAAGGATGCCTGTGGCCAGTCAGAGCCACAGGTCCATGCCCCCACTCTCCTCATCACGCAGGCTTACACCTGTCCTCTGACCCTCTTGCAACCCTTGACCTGTGCTGGTCCATCAGTAGCAATGGGCTTCCCAGAACAAAGAAGAACGAAGTGGCTCCTCCAACTGAGGACTGCACTTCAGGTCTCATTTAATTTCAGCTACTTTGAGAGGTTTGAAGAGAGGTTATGCTCTTTCCTGTGCATATGAGTCTCAGGCCTTGCTTGCTCACGTGCTGTGTGCAGGGAGGCTCTGGAGGGTGCCAGGCACCAGGCTCTTCCTGGTAAACTACAGAAACACACCGCGGACCTGGCTGATGTTGGTTGGTTGATTGACTTGCATGGTTTTTTCTATGCATGAATGCAACATTTTGATATATGAAAATTTTTTGGCAGCAACATGAGTTTTAGTGATATCTGTGTAGATCACAACTGACCATTACATGGGAATACTTGTTAATTATAATTATTTTTGTAGTTTAAAAAATAAGTGTGGGCAAGTTTTATGATCTGAAATGATGGTGGCTACTGAAGCAGCATCACGGGGACACTGGTGTCACCTGGGCAGAGTGGTGCAGAGTCTGGAGGAGGATCGAGAGCTCTCCCTCACGTCACGGTCTGAGGTGCGAGGAGGACGAGGTGAGGTGTTTAATAAATGCACCTTGAATTTGACAAGTTTCCTCCTGGCATCAAACACAGACACCGCAGGACACACCTGAAGGAGTCGGAGCCCTGCGAGCTCTTCCAGGGACACCACAAAACCTGATCAGGCTTCAGGCCAGCCTAGCGCCAGGAGGGGCCTCCAGACTCCTGCCCTCTGCAGTGCCTGTGGGCACCAAAGCTTCCTCCATTGAGGCCCACGTCCACTCCCTGGGGCAAGAGGAGACTTCCCAGGCATTCAGGCTAAGATGGACCCAGTGCGCTGGCTGAATCTGAAGTCCAAGACAGGAAAGCCCTCTGTGACGGAGCGAGATACTGTGTGGAAACAAGACCTTCACACCTGATGCCCCAGGATGATATTCTAGCATCAGTTGTTCTGACTGAACAACAGCTCGGTCGCTTTGGCTGAAAACTACCACTGAAGTTCTTTAAAAAATATTTCTTAATAGTCAGTGGACCTTTATTTATGTATTTATGTATTTATTTATTTATATGTGGTGCTGAGGATTGAACCCGGTCCCTCACGGTGTGCTAGGCAAGTGTTGTACCACTGAGCTATAACCCCAGCCCAATACCATCAAAATTTGAGGAACCATTTTTTCATATGATAAATTTAGAGTTGCATACCAATTCATACATTGCACCATTCAACTCAACG
Organism: Glaucomys volans; assembly: GCA_020662805.1. Lineage (NCBI taxonomy): Eukaryota > Metazoa > Chordata > Mammalia > Rodentia > Sciuridae > Glaucomys > Glaucomys volans. Next base: position 80,238 of record JAJEJO010001112.1, read on the forward strand.
TTAATAAGACCAAGCTGACAGCAAGAGTCAGCAAGTTCACTTAAATTTGGACAGAAAGCTTGTAAACAGCATGTGTATGCTTCACAGATAAATTGATTCCAAAGATGAGCTGGTTTTGTCAATGTCAATCTGAAAAATGAAGGAAAATGACATTTCATACTGAATTCCCTTGCTAAGAAGCTTGAGGTGTGCTCGGGTAACGGAGGTGTCCACACAGCATTCAGCTGTGGGCTCCACAAAGCCTATGTGCAGACAGAGGGGTCCCAGCAGCAGGGAGGGGCCACGCTGAGCTTCCTTGCACGGCAAGCTGGACCACGCTGGGTCCAAAACGCCTGGGGTTCTCTTCCTCGGTTACGTGTTGAAACCACAGCATTTAGGATCTAATGACTTAAATAAAAGGCTTTATTAAAACTGATTTCACTGACTTCTCTTTATTTTAGAAACAGCTACTCGAACATTGAAAATCACACGTGCAGCTTCACGGTGCTTCTGTCTGACGCTGCCACCTGCTTGGCCCCACAGCTCCTCCTACCCTGGCAGCCACTGCACCTCTGTCCAGTCCCCCAGGACTCCCCAAGGCTCGGATGGTTTTCTCCAGCTCTGCCGCAAGCCTGCAGGTCCCTGTGTCCAGGGCATCGATGGTCCTCCTCTTGCAGCAAAGCCCCCAGTGCCTGTCACCTGAGGTCCTCCGGGTGTGGGAGTCAGGACTTCCTGGCCTGCTCGTGCTTCCTACACACCTGCAGCCTTTCCTGCGCCTACTTGTGTGGGCGTGAGCACTGGTGTCCACGCTGGCCTGCCTGGCGGGCGCGGCCGTCACGCCTGCCTCGTGGGTCTGCCAGACCACCACTGTCGGCGTGAGTGGTGCGTTGAGCTCAACCTTCTTGGACGTCTGCTTCCTCAGTTTCTCCTAGGTTATGCCTGGGGAAGACCTAATCGGGTGCTCCCTTTGGCTGTGAGGGCACAGAGCACTCCCAAGCCCATGCTCACCCCTTTATCACACCAGCTAATTTCAGTGACCTGAAACCGTAGATGCTCATCCTGAGCCGGATGGCTTTTTCCTTCCCATGAATAAAAACGTTTGTGAGGTTGTCCTGGGCCTTTTACATCTTGGTGTCAGTCCTGCTAAGGACAGATTTCCTACAGATATTTTGAGGTGTGCACTGACCCGACAGGTATGAGGTCCAGTACTCCCAGGACACAGCTGCTTGTAATTGTCAGGGAACCTTAGGAAGCAAGCTGCCCCCAAGAAAGGCTCTTCCTGGGTCACTGGACAAGACACACAGGTGCACGCAGCGAGGACTTCTGCTGAGGCTCTGGGGAGTGGCCTGTGACGGCTGCCCTGAGGCCAGCATTCCTGGGGAGCCTGAGGGTGCTGCAGGGTGAGCGAGTGGGTGGCTGTGGAGCTCATCCCTCTGCTCCCCAGCCTGGGAGTGAGGCGGGAGGGGAGCACTCAAGGTGGCAGGAGTGAGGAGCACAGTTCGCAGGAGCGGAGGCAGGAGGCATGTGGAACCCAGACCTGACCCACGGAGGCCTCCTTTTTCTTCCTACATGTCCAAGCTCTTCACTCTTAGGAGAGAGGGCTGGGTCCCTCGGGGTACTGGAGTGAAATCAGAATTCAGGTCAGGGGGGCCTCTGCCTGCAAGTGTCACCTGCAGAGGGTGCAGTGTGAGGGCATAGCTGGCCTCCCTCCAGGGCCCTTCCTGCCTACCAACATGCAGACCCTCATGGCCAGAGGCGGCTCTGTGGGCATCCACAGTGCAGTCACTCAGAGGGCTTGAGGAACCTGTCCAAGGTCACACAGGCACTGAGAGGACGACCGGGGCTTGCACCTGGGAAGTCTGACTGTCGCCTCCAGGCTTGGAGACACACTGCAGGGTCTCTCAGCAGCCTGAGGCTGAGGCCCCCGGCGTCCACACTGTGTCATGCCTAAGGATTTAATGCCCAGCAGCTGAGCTGCTCACCCAGGTCAGAAATCGGGCATCTGGGTAACACCCAAGTGCTAGCCTCGCACTCTGAGAGCCCCCTCCATGGGCACTTCTTGGCTGGGCATGCAGAGGGCACCAGGCTGCCTCCTGCCTCCTGCCCTCTGAGGTGCTGAGCCGCACACAGAGAGATTGTGGCCTCATTTCCTGGCAGGACCACTGATGTCCACTGCTTACCTGAAGAGGCAGAGAATCATGCTTCCCGTGGCAAGAGACACCAGAGAGACACTGTAGCCCAGGGTGTAGATGGCCTTCACCAGGACATAAAATGTGATCTGTGGAGGAGGAGAGCGTGTCTGTGAGCTGTAGCTGGTCGCGGGGATGGTGGGAACTTCCTAGATCCCGCGGTGTTCCCTGGATCAAGGGCCCCACTTACTTTTGCTGGGAGGCAGGAGGGGGGCTGCTGCAGGGCCACTCCCTGGGACACCACAGGGACCTTCACCCTTTGGACACAGCATGATGTATGACCAGAATGAGAGGAAACAGCCAGGGAGACCCCAGAGGCTCTGGCCGAGCAAGGGGACCATCAGGGCACTGGTTGGGAAGGGGCAGGAAAAGGCAGCTGCAGACAGCTCGGAGGCCACTGGCCTGGGAGTTCACGTTGGAGATGTCACAACAGAGGGAAATGCCAATGGTGGGGGAGTGGCGGCAAGCCAGCGATGTCCCTGAGCTCTCGGGGAGCCACGTGCCAAGCCTGTGGACAGGAGGCCCAGCCCACACCTCCGTGTCAGCAATTCAAGGAACAGAATCACAGCAGAGCCCTGCCCACGACACCCTCATGCTGGGGCCTCCTCTGGCCTCCAGCCTCAAGCCCACCCCAGCGCAGAGGCAGGCTGAGGAGTGAGTGAAGGACAGACTGGACACCATGAGGAGGGCTGGGCAGTCACCTGCGGTTGCCGTTGGCCCTCAGGCAGCTCCACGGGGGGAGAAGGACTGAGACCAGAGGTGCTGGCAAGCCGCCCCCACTCCCTGGGCCTGCAGCAGTCTTGGGGCCACTTAGGAGCACTCTGGGGCAGGCGGCTCCTGCGGCGGACCCCTGGGGTTCGCCCAGCAGAGACTGTCCCTGTCTGCCCGCAAGGCAGGGGCAGAGGGCACACCTGAGCATGGACCCTGATGGCCTGGGGTGCAGTCTAAGACTGAGCAAGAGTTCCAGGCCAGGACTGTCAGGATCCCCAGACCTTCCTGTGAGGAGGCTCTTGGTCACCTGAATGACTTCTGGAGAGAAAGGTGCTCTGTCTGGGTGTTCCTGTTTCTCAGGTGGTCCAGGACCTTGGCCCCACCTCCAGAAGCTGGATGGCCGCTCCTGGGTGCCCCCCCCCATCTCTCCAGTCCCTTCCCTCGGGTGCTGCATGGCTCTGTGGGCCTCCCACCCAGCAGGGCTCCCCAGCCTCCGCAGCTCGTGCTGACTACGTGCTGTCTGAGCAGGAGGCAACAGCCTTCCCTGCACACTCTGACGGACTCAACCCCACGCAGAGCATGGGATCAACCAGGTGCTCAACACCCACAGAAGACTCAGGGACTGCCAGAAAGAAGACAGGGGACGGGTCTGGCTCCTCCAGCCTGGCAAGTGCAGCCCAGGGACTTCCAGAGCCCACCTCACCTGTGCCCCTGGCCCAGGACACCTAGGGTTCTCTCCAGGGCCACGCTGCCCACCACAGGGCATGACCTAGCAGGGTACCCGCCAGTCCTTGCACATCCTGTTGTAAGAAGACACTTGGGCAGGGCTGAGGTGGGACCCTTTGGACCACAGACTCTTGTGAAGCAGCCACCAACCCAGCTGCTGAGGTGGAGACTGTGCTGGGGGGCAGGACACTGTCCGTGTCGACTTTCAAGAGACCCAGGCGGAGCACTAGCAGCCAGAGAGCTCTTTCAGGGAGGGATGCGCAAACTTTGGGGTCTTCTGGGAGGCAGGGACATGAAGCTGGTCTCCTGGGACAAGAATCAGGCTGAGAACTGGGCACAGGCAGGAGCCCGATCGTCAGGCAGGCATGCCCGTCGTCCGGCATGCCTGTTGGGTGAATGAACGATTGCAGGAAGCATGGGTAAAGGGAAGAGCAACAGCAGAAAACACCCTGAGTCTCGGGTGTTTCTAACACGACTCATGCAAGGAATGTGAAGGAACGGGGCAATTCGTGCAGTCAACTCATTCCCTAAATAAACCAAAAAATAAAATCAGAACTGAAAAGCAGCAAAATTATTTGAAAGAAAACAGTAACCTCCCACCTGCAGCCTGAAACGCCCTCCTCCCCTCTCCAAGAACAGCAGGGCAGGCTGGAGGAAGCAGGAGGGAGTGGCCAAGCCCCCAAGCAGGGTGATGGGGAGAGTGACTGGATCCCTCTGCAGGACAGCTGGGCCACACCAAGGTCACCATAGCAACAGGTTTAAGAACTACCAAGGCAAGAAAAATAGGAACAACAGTAAGGAGGTGCTCTGTGCACATGCTCACATTTCAGCTAAAGAAGGCTCAGCTCTGCGCTGACAAAAAGGGGCAAAGAAGCGGGAACGGAGTGGGCTGTGGGCTGGCAACGACCAAAGCCATGCCTTCCGAAGCTGGTGAAGAACCTGGGAACGGCCAGCGTACTGGGCGGACTGTCCAGGAGGGCGAGAAGTCGTGCGGACGTAGGGCAGGGGCCTTGCTTAGGAACCCGCGGCTAGCCAGCCGTCAAAAGCAGCAGCAGATACACTGAAAGGGGCGACGAGAACCCTAACCCTAACCCTAACCCTAACCCTCCCAGGAAGGAGAAGGAAAAGCTCTCATCAAATATGTGGGATTCGGAAAATCGGGCGGGAAGCCCACACAGGCCTGGCTGGGCCGCCGCGAGGAGTCGTGCGGGAGATGCTGGCGCCCCCGGGACGGCGATGAGCACCGGCACAGGCTGCACCGCCGGCTGGGGGCCTTCGTCCAAGGCTGGGTCGTCCCAGGAGAGCCAGGAACTCTCCTCAAGAGAAACGCCCAGACCCCGCGCAGCTGGGAACGGGTTCCTCCAACAGAGGAAGGCGTGCTGCTTCTGCCAGAAGGGGGTTTTCAAATTCTAAGCCATAAAATAAAATAAAGAAGTGCTTTACAGGTTGAAAAAGAAAACTGCTGGTGTGGACGGGGACGCAGAGCCCATCAAGAGCAGGCGGCGGAGTGCTTGCCCAGAGCGTTCACCCAGGCCTCCTTCAGGAGAGCCGCCAATGGTTTGGCACCCGGGGTGAGGCCTGACCTTGGAGCTGAAGGACGCCGGTCGGAGAGCCCGAGGGCACGGCGGGGCGCTGCCAAGGGCAGGCTGCGCTCTTCCTGCACAGGAGGTTTCCAGCCCGCGCCAGGACAAGCGGGGGCGTGGGGCACAGATCCTCAGGCTCCCTGGAAGGCGTGGGCAGCTGGGCCGGGCACCGGGGTCCAGCTGGGGTGGGCGGGGCGGAGCTTGTTCAGGGTGGGGTCGGGGGGCTGCAGCCCAGGGTTCACCAGTCTCTGGGTGGCTTCCTTGGAGAGGGGAGGACAGGGCAGTCCGTATGATTCTGGGAGAAATGATCCATTTCTTGGTGAGGAAATTCCTCCGTGTTTGCCAGAGTTACTGCAAATACATTCCAGCAGAACTAGAGAGCTGAACACTGAGAAGAGGGAAAATGCAGGAGGCCAGGCGTGCACTTCCAGAGGCTGGTGGCCAGAGTACCAAAGCAGAGGAGGCGCCAGGGAGGGAGAGGCGGGAGGACCACATTTGCACTAGTAAGTGTTTCTTAAGCAAAGGCCAGACTAGTGCACCTGCGGAAGTGCGTGCCACCAAAGGGACCAATGAACAACGACAGGCAGAGCTCCTCCTGGGAAAGGGCTCTCAGTGAGTGAGAAAGGACTCCCTCCACAGGAGAGAGGCCGCGGAGGTGGCCAGGCCCAGCCAAACACAAGTGAGCGACAATCCAGCAAGCATTTCACCCTCCAGTAAAGGGAAAATGCAACGAAATACCGAGATAGCTCTTTTTGTCCATAACATAGATAATAATTGGAAAGACGAGCTTTTGTACTGGTGGGTGCTATGGTCTGCATGTCCTGAACCTAAGGCGATGTGAGTCATGAGGTGTTGCATCCTGATCCTAAGGTCATGAGTTCCTACCCTAAGGCTATGGTGCCAGGAGGTGGGCTGGGCAGGCGATGAGACCACGAGGAGGGAGTCTTGTGAGGGGTAAGTGTCCTCTAGAGACCCCAGGGAGGGCTTCGCCCCTGGCCATGTGAGGACACAGTATGAGGTGCCCTCCAGGACCAGGAAGCCCTGACCAGACAGCACCTGCTGGGCCTTGACCTTGACTTGGAGCCTGTAGGGCTCAGTTGTTCATGAACTGACAGGCTGCGGAGCGTGGTCACAGCAGCCTGAATGGATCAAGGCAGTGTCCTCCTAAAAGGCATTTCTACAGCCGAATTTACACGGGAGCTGCTTTCCTTAAGCCAACAAAGACACCCAGGGACATGCTGGAAATCTGCAGGTCGTGACTCACTATTTTGTGGATGCTGGGCACCCACCAAGCCCCAGTGCCCTGGAAAGGCAGGCGCTAAGGCAGGAAGGCCCTGTGGCTGCCAGAGTGAGTGCAGATCTCTAGCTCAGGTTTCAGGTAAGACAGGTCCAGAGGAACCCAGGCCACTCACACACCACCTACTCCACAGCAGCCTCACAGATCCTTTAGGGAGTTTAGGATCCTTCCCTCCTCCCTGTTAAACAACAGTGAGAAGGGTCTGAGCTGACCTGCCTCCAGTCAGCATCCCAGGAAGCTCAGTAAGCTGCCCAGAGGCTGTTGGCCAGGGCTCTGTGGGCAGCCTGATGGCTTATCAGCCTGTGTGTCCAGGAGTCGAGGACAGGCTGCATCCCTGGGTTGGGATTAGCTGTTGCAGTACAGGAGCCTCCTAGCTAGGATGTCCCCTGGAATCTGTAGCAGAGATGGTTCCTGCCTGGTCCGTAAGCCTCTGCTGACCACTGTAGTGCACCATTCTGCAAAAATGGGTACAAGTGCCCTGGCCACTGGAGGCCTTCACTCTGATGGGGTGGCCACCTGGGGAGGCCCTGGAAGAGGATCCTAACCTGGTTCTGGCCTCCTGCAGACTGAGGTGTGACGCTTCTGATGGCAAATTCACGGTCTCTCTTGTGTGCTGGACCCGAGTGTCCACTGACCTCCGTGACAACCCAAACTCCATGAAAACATCTTCCCAACAACCCATGCAGATTCTGACTACGACCTTTCATGTGGAGGCCGGAGGCCTTCATTTAACTGAGAGTGTGGCTGTCCCTCCAGCCCCTTCTCAGCCACCTCGGCCTGTCCTCAGGCCTCCCTCGTGGCCCGCCCTCTGGGGTGGAATCTCCACCTGGGCCCTGGGAATCAGCCCTGGCTACCGGCATCAGTCCTGCTGTCTCTGCTCCTGGCCCTGCCTTGGCCTCTGCTCTTCCCCTTCAGGCTCTCCCTGCAGGATCTGCCATCCTCCCGGTTTCGTGGCCACGGGATGCTGACTCTTCAGGCTGGAACCCCAACCTCTCTGGCACCTCCAGACCTCAGGCCTGGGGTCCTCTCCACATGTACCTGTGATTCTCAGGAGCTCAAGCTCAGCAGGTTCTGAACCAAATGTGCCAGCAGCTCTTTCTCTGCAGTGCATGATCCCTGACCTCCAGCACGTGGCCCTGTCCTCCTGGTCTCCAAACATCACAACCGCAGGGCCCAGGCCCTGGGGGTTAAAGGTTACAGGTGAGCTCAGTGGCATCTGTGAGGCCATGAGGCATGACTCCACGGTGGTTCTCACGGTATGACCTGGACCAGCAGCACCAGCTTCCCCTGGGAACCTGCCAGAAACAGCCCTAAGCTCCACAGTAAGGCCGTGCAAGAGACCCGGGGCTAGGCTGGCCATAGCTCTCCACCGGCCCCCCGGGTGGCCATGCAGCAGGTGCAAGGTGGTCTGCAGGGAGGAGGGGCCTGACCTGTGGAGGTGCCTCTCCATTCTGCAGCCCCAAAGGCCTGGCCTCTAGTTGGGGTGTGCAGGCCCCTCCCCTCCCCAGCCCTCCTGCACACCTTGTCCTGCGGCCACACCGCAGGCTGTCCTTGTGTCTGGACTTGGTCTCCCAGGAAGTGGATCCCGATGGCCCTGTGCGTCTCCCACTCCTGGTTTTGCTGAGGGAGCCAGACCTCCGAACATTCCTATTTTTGAATCATGTGAGGCAGCCTAAGGCAGGATTCTGGCAGGGAAGGTCATTCTGGAACACCACCGTGTGTGTGAAGCTGAAGAAGAGGGCCCACGAGCTGGGGCCTGGCCGGGCTCCACGCTCAGCTCGGCCTCCTCTGGACTCTGCCTCCTGGGCAGCTGGGGACACGTCTGGTGGAGGAGTCTCACCATGAAGTAGTGGAAGTTAAGACCCAGGATCCTGCCGCTGGGCCGCAGCTGGAAGTCACGACCAGGAGCGCAGCCATCCAACACCAGCAAGTCAGGGAGGAGATCTTGGAGGAGACTCGTCTCCTTCTTCAGGGACCTGTGATTTCATTTTCCACTTGAGTTCTCACCTTGATGTTGAAGTTTGTGTTTTACTGCGCGATCTTGGTTTCCCTGAATGTGTAGCCCCCTGCCCTGGGGCCGGGCCCCCCCCCCCCCCCGGGGCATCCTGGCCTCCAGAGGCCTGGGGATGAGGCGACTGGGTCACGCCTGTCTTCATCAACCAGACAACTGCGGCCATGTCAGAGCCACTCTCCTGGCCTGCTGCTCAGCTCTGTCTGCCCCTCCTGGACGGCACAGGGACCAAAGCTGCGTCCTGAGGCTCTGAGGGAGACCAACGCAGGGATGTGAGCAGCCGGGTTCTCATGTGCTCATGGCTGGACCAGGCGAGGTGGCCGCACTGGGAGCCACGATCACAGCCACCCTGGGACGTTCACACACATGTGATGTGTATGTCTCTGGTGTCCCCACATCCAAGGACAGGCCCTGTCCATACTCCCTGAGTGGCTGGCAGGATGTGGGGTCTGCTGCGGGGACAGCACTGGCCTGTGAACGGGGCAGCTCCCCTCGGGCTGCTCCCTGATCTCCAAAGCAAGCCTGTCAGACAGGGGCCACCCAGGTCCCCCTGCTCGCTCTCTCCTGGAGCAGGACCCCCCATGCTGCAGCAGTGGGGCCCCTGCAAGGATGCCGGGGCCACACCAGAACTCTCCAAGCCCCGAGCTCCTGCAGGGTGTGGGCCTGGTGCAGTCCTGCTGTCCTGGGGATCAAGCAGGCCCTCGCCCTGCGAGCCAAGCTGTGTGGCTTGCCCTCTCCACAGCCCAGCAGTGGCCTTGCTGTCTCTTCAGTGAGCAACAACCAACATTTTTAAAAGGAAGCCCAGCTCTGCCTTCTTGCTGGACTCTTGAGCTTTTCTCAAACTGCAGAGGTAGACACTCCGCCTATCATCTGTCACACATGTCCCTGCTTGAGAAGCTGGTTTCTTCCAGAACCTTCTAGAACTGATCCTCTTATCCACCGACGAACACACTTCACTGGGTGCTGTGGGGAAAAGAAAGACCTCACGGACTCTCAGATGGCACCCGTCCAGCCTCGAGGTAGACAAGGCCCCATGAGGACACCTGAGTCCTGGACTAATTCTGCAGCAGCAGAGGTGGAGGGGAGACCAAATACCAACGCCCAGAGGACGCACTCAGAGGTGGGAACCTGTGGGTGGCGGGAAGTGAGTGCTGGTTTCCTGGGAGGCTGGCCTCCCCGGGCATCTGCATGCTGATTCTCTGATGCAGGTTACCCAGGACAATCGGCCCCGTGCAGGCTCTGGACATCGCTGTGCCCTCCCAACAGGACCCAGACCCTCCATCGTCCATCTCTGAATCCACTGCGGGACCTGGCAGTGCTGGGTGGCAAGTAACAAATGCAGAACCCACCAGGGCGTCTGGAACAGCAAGCGAGGTGCAGGTGCTGAGGGCACCGGGCACTTCCTCGGCTCTGGTCCGGTGGAGCCGGACCTCAGGTGGAGGAAAACAGTTCTGCCAGGATCTGACTGCAAGACAGATTCCAAAAGGAAGGATCTGACTGCAAGACAGATTCCAAAAGGAAGGAAACAAGCACAAGGGAGTGCACTGGTGTGTCCCTCCTGTGCCGGAGAAAGGCTGCAAGCCCCGAGGTGTCTGGTGTGCGTGCCGCGGCCTCAGGGCTGGTCCAGTGGAGGGAGCAGACCTGAGCGAGCACGTGCTGTGCTTCAAGAGCCACTGGGGGGGCCGTGGTATCCCTCATCCTGGACGTGCAAACTCCTCTCCCGCCCCACAGCGATTCCTGTTGGTAACAGGGCCTTCTGCGTGGGGAAAGCTGGCACTCCTGTCCAGGCTCATGGGTCACCACTCGCAGCGTGGAGGCAGCAAGTGACCTGTGTGCCCCAGAGTGGGAGGCAGGTGCACTTGGGCACCTTTCAAGTCAGCAGAGGAGCAGGAAGCCGCAACGAGCTCCAGACGACCGCGGCAGGCTTCCTCCTGCACTCACCAGAGTCTGGACATGCCAACAGTTAGTCCTGACAACAGATGACGGGCTCATCTGGCCACTGTGTCTAGGGCTGGTGTTGTCCTCCTAGTGGCCGAGACCCAGCTGTGCCCTGGCCTGTCCCCTGTGGTGCTTCACTTGACCTCATGGCTTATTGGGGCTCAGGGAGATGATCTACACGGGCCATGATTCCCCGAGTTTGGCTCCATTCTGAGAGGAAGAGCATTCTCATGACAAAAGGACGCTAAGGCTGTCCAGCCTGAAACCTGTGCAGTGTCTCGGCTTCCCCTGCACGTGTCACTTCCCCAAGAGCCTGGGAACTGGCACCCTGCACATGCCAGGGAGGCGGGTGGGGTCTCCCGTCCCTGCGGGTGGAGTGCAGGGCCCGTGCAGAAGCTGTCCCCATCTGCACAGGTGATGCCCAGGACGCAGCTCAAGAAGGAGGCCCCAGCTGCCAGCCAGCAGTCTGTCTGGTGTCTCTGTCTTCATCCTGCCGGAGCCCTGCTGCCCAGCACAAGGGTGCTGGCCCTCCGAAATCTCCCTCTCTCCCTGCCCAGTAGGAGGGTGCTTCCCTCAAATCTCTTCCTCTCTCCCATTGAGGAATTGGGCCTGTTGCTGAATCCAGGTGGGTGTAGGCTCCTTGGGGACACTGAGTGGACAGGTCAGAGGATGCCCAAGGCACATCTAACCACTGGCAAAGTTCAGCTCCATGAGCCTGGAACTGCTGCGGTGGGAGGAGGCGGAGTGACTCCCAGGCCTGCCAGGCTTGCCTGCCCCTGGGGAGGGCACAAACTCTGGGCCCGCAGAGAGCCTGCCATGGATAAAGGCTGATACCCCTGGCAGAGCCGTTGCTGCCCCAAGAGGGAACACTGCAGTGCCACGCCTGCGGGCAGCTTCAGTAGGACCTGCAGCTGCTGTGTCTCCGGAGCTGACGCGGAGCATAATCAGGGGCTGCCAGGGCGTGAGCACATAATCACCATGACTTCCAGCCTTGTCTCCTGCGCCTTATTTTAAGTAGCTACACTGCGTGTTCCTGTCTGGTGGTGGCTGAGGGCAGAGGGTATTTATTTTTAAATCCATGCATCACATTTCTGAGGTAAAGAAACAGCTGCAGAAATTTTGTAGAATTTTATCCCCCTGAGGTCTTTACTTGTGCATAGAGTTTACGATTTGAAAAAAAAAAAAAGTTAACTGACCTGGAATTGGGAGCCTTTCCTTTACTATGAAATATTCTGACCTTTGTTTTAAAAAAATGTGCCTGGCAGACCACCTGGATCTAATCCCCAGATAAACCAGAGACAACCATTTGACACTCTTGACACATCAGTGTCATGAGGGAGAGACAGGGATGCTCCTGGCTGGGGGCCTAAGGAGCAAAGATGGTGCAGCGGGACACGGGGTCTTACTGTAGAAACGCGGAAGAGAGGACAGAGCTGAAGGAGGTGGCAGATGAGACAGCTGCACTGACCACACAGAGTACAGTCTTGTTCTCCAGGAACTCGCCCTGACTCCTGAGGGGGTCCTCTCACCTGGAGTTGACCTGCATGGCCATGGGAGCCCTGACTCCTGAGGGGGAGGCCTCTCACCTGGGGTGGGCCTGCATGGCCATGGGAGCCTTGACTCCTGAGGGGGTCCTCTCACCTGGGGTGG
>JAJEJO010001113.1:0-40904 GCA_020662805.1 Glaucomys volans
CAGAAGACAAATATCAGAACATACTGCATCAGAAATCTACATACTACACAAAAAGGAAATGCATATACATTCAATACACAGGAACAATTTAATTGCCCTGAAACAAATGTTAACAGAAAACAACTCAAGTCAATATAGTCTTGATAAGTAACTAAATTTGAGTTGGAAAGCTTGCCCTCTAGTGAGAAATAATGAAATAACCACACACTTAAAAGAAAAACAAAACCACATTAACCAAGTATATTACCTAGATGATAAATATAAGCATAAATGTAAATCAGGGAACAAATACAAGTACTTGCTACAGGCTTAGCTGGAGCCCTGCCTCCAGTGAGGCTTTCCAATTGAGGAGACAGGACTTTAACCACATACAATATCAGACAAAAGAGTAAGATACTACATAACTGAGTATCATGAGGAAGGTACACAGCTCAGAAGTGAAAAGAGTAGGCTTGGATCCCCCTTTTTACTAAGCAGCTGCATGGCCCTGGAAAAAGTTTATATCCTCCTGTTTGTTTAGTGTTGACTAAAATGGTGTAAAAATGCCTTTCTCACACCGCAGTGTGAGGGCCAATGTGATGAATTAGAGTATTTAGTGATTGAAAGCATTTGTCAATGACATTAATGAATACTTGCTCCATGTTAGTGACCTTTGGGAGCTTACGTCAAGCTAAATAAATGGACAGGCACCAAGTGACCAAATAAGTGGGTAACTGCTAAAACATACAACTCCATTTCAAGATTTCAAAAAGGTATCTCTCTAGGTAAATGAGTTACAAAAAGATGACCCTCTGGCAAGAACTATTGGGTAGAACTAATATGATAGCCATAGTCACCTATGGTTATTTAAATTTAGATTAATTAAAATTAAGTAAAACTTAAAATTCAGTTCCTCAGGCTCACTAGCCATATTTCAAGAGCTCCATAGTCACATGTGGCTAGGGTTATCAAACTGGAAACTGCAGATTACATTAGATTGACAGACACTACCATTTCTCTTTTCACTTCCCTTTTCTTTCCTCCCCTCCCTCTTCTCCTTCTCTTTCCTTCTTTGTGTCTCACAAACTATTTTTCTACCCATTACCCTTGTAACCTTCCTCTCCCTTCCTTTCCCCCTTACCTCCCATCCTTTCTCATTGTTTTTTGTGTGTATATAATACTTTTTCACCTTCTTCGGTTTTATTTTAGCATTTTACATATCATTTTCTCTCCTTTCTTAGCACATCAATATTTCTTCTAGTTTTTTAGTAGTTGCCCTAGAGTTTGCAACATACCATTACAACTAATCCAAGTTCACTCTGAAGGACTATTTCATGGGCAGTACAGGTACACCTGGCAACAGAGTATCCCCAATCCCTCTCTCCTGTCCCAATGCCTTTACTGTTATTCATCCCACATCCACACATTTATAACCACACAATATATTGTTGCTATTATTCTGAAAAACTGTTATTTGTTAGATCAAATACTAAGAAATTAAGAATAAAAAAGAATTAAGGATGAGAAAAATAAACTTTGTTTTGCTTTAATTTATTCCATCTCCAACAGTCTTCATCTTTATGCTGATATAAGTTTCTGACCTGTTAATTTTCCTTCCCTCTGAAGAGCTATTAGTATTTCTTGCAAGACAGGTCTACTAACCATAAATTCAATTTTGAGAAATGCTTTACTTCTTCACTTTTGAAGGATAATTTTGCTGGATACAGAATTCTAGGTTGGTAAATTTTCTCTCAACACTAAATATTTCATTTCACTTTCTTCATGCTTGCTTGGTTTCTGAAAGAGAAATTTAATGTAATTCTTATTCTTCTACAAGTGTTCTTTTGTTTTGTTTTCACCTCTGACTTTGTGTAAGATCTTCTCTATGATTTTTTGCAACTTAAATATGATATATGAATACAGATTTTTTGGTTTTTATACTGGTTGGTGTTTTCTGAGCTGTTGGTACTATAGTTTGGTATTTGTCATTAATTTTGGAAAATTCTCCAAAGAACAAAGACAATGAATACAAGTTATAAATACGATGAATATTAAGCCAACTATATCAATAATCACTTTATGAATGGTGCAAATATGCCAATTACGAACTGAGACTGTCAGAGTAAGCAAATGGGAACAAGACTCCACTGTATGTTATATACAAGAAACCCAATTTAAATGTGAAGACATAAAGTATAAGGGATGGAGAAAAGGTATTGTATGCTACCACTTACCAAAATAAAAAGTTATAAAAATAAAAAGCTACAGTAGTTATGTTAATTTCAGACAAAGCTAACTTCAAAGCAAGGAAAATAGTGAGGCGCATTACATAATGCTCCAAGAAGACAGAACAATTCCTAGCGTATATGTTTAACAAGGCGCAGGAAAACCCACAAGAACTAAAAGGAGAGAAATAAATCCACTAATATAGTTGGAGACTTAAACACTGTTCTGTCAGTAATTGGCAGATCCCGCAGGCAGATAAATCAGAATCTAAATAGATCTAACTGGAGGGCTGGGGATATAGCTCAGTGCGTAGAGTGCCTGCCTTGCAAGCACAAGGCCCTGGGTTCAATCCCCAGCACCGCAAAAAAAAAAAAAAAAAATATATATATATAAAATAGATCTATAAGTCTATAATATATATAATATATATCTATTATATATATATATAATAGATCTAACTGGATCTAATTGACACTTTCAGATTATTTCTTTCAACACACATTCTTCTCAAGCTCATATGGAACTTAACAAGATGGACCACATTCTGGGCTATAACAAAACTTATCAAACCTAAAATAGAATCAGGAGGCTAGGTTGTTGATGAGTGGTAGAGTGCTTGCCTAGAATGTGGGAGACATGGGGTTCAATCCCCAGCACCATATAAAAAACTAAACAACATAAAGGTATTGTGTCCATCTACAACTAAAAGAAAAAAAAAAGAATAGAAATCATACCAAGTATGCTCTCAGACTACAACACAATTAAAACTAACGAGTATAGGCCAAAATATTTAGAGATTAAAAAACACACTTCTAAATAACACATCAAAAATGAACTGTTAGCCAGGCGCCTGGCACACACCTGTAATCTCACAGGCTCAGAAGACTGAGGCAGGAGGATCATGAGTTCAAAGACAGCCTCGGCAATGGCGATGCCCTAAGCAACTCAGTGAGACCCTGCCTCTAAATAAAATACAAAATAGGACTGGGGATGTGGCTCAGTGGTCAATGCCCCTGAGTTTAATCCCTGGTACACCCCCTCCCCCCCAAAAAAAGGAACTATCAAGAGAAATTTTTAAATATCTTGAATTACGTAGAAATTACAATACAATTTATCAAAATTTGTAGGGTACAGCAAAAAGCAGTGCTTAGAGGGAAATATATAGCATTAAATGCATATATTAGGAAAAAACATCTAAAATCAGTTATCCAACTCCTCAGCTTCTACCTAAGAGCAAATTAAAACTAAGCAGAAGAAAAGAAATAAGACAAAGGAATAAATCAATGATTTTAAAATAGGAAATTAATAAATAAAAAATCAGTGAAACCAGAAGCTGATTATTTGAAAAGACGAATAAAATTGGTAAGCCTCTAGACAGGCTAAACAAGCAAAAGAATACACAAATTACTAATATGAAAGTCTTGCTACTGATCCCATGAACATTAAAGATAATGAAGGCATAATATGAACAACTCTATGCCCCAAAATTTTATAACTTGGATGACATTGACCAATTCCTTGAAAAATAGACAGATCTATTGATACAGGCAGAAATGCATAGAAAAAACTAGAAAGATGGGCACCAAACTGCTTCCTGTAGAAAGGGAGTGGGATAAAGGGAAAAAGATACTTTCTGTTTTATGGCTATCTGTACTATTGAATTTTTACAATACAAATTATGCAATTAATTATAGTGAAGAGAATAATCAACATTACAGTCAAAAGCTATAGCAAGGGCAGGGAATATAGCTCAGTTGGTAGAGTACTTGCCTCACAGGCAGAAGGCCCTGGGTTCAATCCCCAGCACCACA
Source organism: Glaucomys volans (assembly GCA_020662805.1). Classification (NCBI taxonomy): domain Eukaryota; kingdom Metazoa; phylum Chordata; class Mammalia; order Rodentia; family Sciuridae; genus Glaucomys; species Glaucomys volans. The sequence continues at coordinate 4,017 of JAJEJO010001113.1, forward strand.
ACCACCAAAAAAAAAAAAAAAAAAAAAAAGCTATAGTAAAAACAAGAAAAACAAAATAAATTCTCATTAAGATTTGGCAATATGGAGACCATAACTTCTCAAGAGCTGGTTCAGTGGAGGTCAGGGTGGACTGCAGAACAAACCGACTTTGCTCTCTGGAAATTCAGCAAGAATATTCTTCAAAGTAGTATAGTAGGGGTGGATAAGGTAACAATGATTGTTATCTTTTTTGCTGTAGTTTTAAACCAATCTATAATAATATCTGCCATATTTTGCATTAAATTCTATTTGGACTACTCCTTTAGCTTTATTCTGAATCATCTTAGCCTGCTTGGTCTATTTTCATGCTTCTATTTCAATTTTTACTTTCAAGTCTCTTATAAACAATTTTTAATACAATTAAAAATCTGAGTCTTCTAATTGGTCTCCCTACCCAACTAAGTCTTCAGACAGGGTCTCAATAAGTTGCCCAATTTGACCTCAAACTTACTATCCTCCTCCCTCAGTCTCTGAGTAGCTGGGATTACAGGTGTGTGCCAATAGACCTGGTGTATCTTATTTTCATTTATTATAATTTCTTTTTCTTCCCTCTTAACAAGACAAATACTTTCATTAGTATGTCTTACTCTACTATTCTTCCCAACACTAATCAGATAACACCTAGAATTTTAATATTTCTCTAAGACAACAATAAAAATATTTGGTCACCCTTCTTCTCACATCTTATATTACCTGCCAGATTTTCTCTCTTGGTATTGCTCCAGGATCTTTTGAGATTTATATCTTTACCATGTTGTGATATTTCAGTGCTAATTTGACTAGATATGCAATTTTAGCTATTTTATTTCTTTTTTTAAAAATTCTATTTTCATACATTCAATAATGTTTTTGAGGAATCTGATTTGCTTTTCTGAGACTAACCTCTTTTTCTCTGTGGGCTTTTATTTATACTTTGATTTTTTTATCTTCTTTTCCTTTTTTTTTTTTTTTTGGTGTGGGGGGTTGAACCCAGAGGCCCTTTACCACTAAGTGACATCCCCAGCCCTTTTCATTTTTTGAGACAGGGTCTCACTAAGTTGTATAAGGCCTCACTAAGCTGCTGAGGTTGGCCTGGAACTTGTGATCCTCCTGCCTCCACCTCCCAAGTCATTGGGACTACAGGCATATGCCACCATGCCTTAAATTTCATTAAAACCATTTTCTACATAGCTTGATTTTTCCTCCAACCAATTAACTTTGCCTGATGTTTCTTTCTCTCCCTGTTGTGGTTTGGATATGAGGTGTCCCTCCAAAGCTCCTGTGTTTATGCAGGAATGTTCAGAGGTGAAATGATTGAATTATAAGAGCTAAAAACCTAATCAGTCCATCCTAGTTTGAATGGACTAGGTGGCAACTACAGGGGTGGAGCGGAAGAAGGGGGGGGACAGTGGAAGAGATCTCACAGGGGACCTGCCCTAAAGGGTTGACCTTCCCTGTGACCCCTTTCCCCATCTCCAATCCCATGATGATCAGCCTCACCTTGGGCCCAAAGCAATGAACTCAGCTGAAGATAGACTGAATCCCCAGAACCCTGACCCAAAATAAACTTTCTCCACTAAGTTGTTCTTTTAGGTTATTTTGGTCACAGTGAAATGTTAACACACCACCAGCTGATATAAACTCCATGAGAATAATTTTGTTCACAATTGTTATTTGTCATACTAGAATATTCTGAAACATAATTGGTGCTTAAGAAATAGACTAGCCAGGCTTGGTGGGGCACAGTCCATGAGATTGGGAAGGGTTCTTATTCCCTGGTGTTGAAGATTATATACTTGTGAGATACCAAGGCAAGTTTTGTTTACAAACTTTAAGAGAGTGACAGAGACAGACTTTGAAGAGAAGTGTGGCCTCAGAGCCAAGAGCCTGTGAGAGGAGGTACGGCTTTTTTATAGACCCCAGACACCTCCTCTTGAATTATTGTCTTCTCTTTCTTCCCCATATACATGACTGAAAGCAGGAAGGGGCAGGAGCACAATCTCAGAGGTTACTCCTTAGGAACCCATTGTTCTGATAACCAGTCCTCATCTTCTCCTGACCCCCCCCCCCGCCCCCACATCCTTCATACCTACACTGACTGCCTGCCTTTTGCCCCTGCCTCACTTTGCTGAACAATATGATATATGTCTACTTAAGCCAGACAGGGCTACAGGCGAATTGCTTTTTAGCAAAGAAAGTATGGGGTGGGGTGAGTCAGCACAATGAACCCATTTTAAAAAATTATTCTCCTAACCTCCTGTTCTTAACAATCTCAGCGGCTTAGGATGTTAAGGCAGGAGGATCACAAGTTCAAAGCCGGTTTCAGCAATTTAGCAAGATCCTGTCTCAAAATAAAAAATAGAAAAAGGGCTGGGGATGTAGCTCAGTAGATAAATGCCCCTAGATTCAATCCTTGTATCAAATAAAAAGAAACTAAGAACTGAATAATTCTTTTCTTCCTCTGTTTAAAAATGTACGCAATTCCAACAATTTTGTCAGATTTTTCAGTTATCTTCCACATATAGGAAACTGCTCAGTATACAAATGACACTCAAGAAAATATTCATAATCCTTAACATATAGAAAAGTACCTGGCACATAGGTACCTACTTTGTTAGAGGAATTTACTTTAAAAGGGAAGTTCCACAAGGATTTTAGTCATTCTCCCCTCTTCGCCCTCTCTCAGCAGGAAGCAGCATGGGAGATGTCATCACCCATTTTTCCATAGAAATGCAGAAACCGATGGTGGGAAACCTAACAGTGGTCCACTTTATGCTTTGAGTATAGTCCTTGCTGCTGTAAAACAGACATTTTTTTTATCTCTCTTTCCTGATCTTGGGGGAAACAGAATTCCTTTGGATCACCTCTTTAAAAACCCTCTGTTCCCTGTGATGGGCAGAATTACAATCTCTGGGACGGAAGTCTCCTGTTTCTCCTTTGCTATCAAAGCAATAAAACTTCTTTCCTTTTTCTCAAAAAAAGAAAAAAAAAAATGAAGTTCCAACTGAAGAGAAGTTCTACAAAGTAGAGCACACTTATAATCTCAGCAACTCAAGAGGCTAAGTCAGGAGGATTGTAAGTTTGAGGCCAGTCTCAGCAAGTCAGCGAGACTGTCTCAAAATCAAAAATAAAAAGGGCTGGAGATGTAGCTTGGTTGTAAAGCAACCCTGGGTTCAATCCCCAGTACCAAAGTTCCTTAACATACACAAACTTTCAAAATGCCTACATTAAAATATACATAAAATTCACCCTGCCTTCAGGCAGGAAAAAAAAAAAGGAATTTGCAAGTATCTTTATTACTTCACATTACACACATTGTTCCAGCAAGTCCACAAACTACACCTTCACCTGAAGATCAAATCTGGCCCATGGTTTTTTAATGCAAATAGTTTTTTACTGGAAAACAGCCACATCCACCAATTGTACTGGCTGGCTACTTCATATTACAACATCAGAGTTAAACTGTTGTGACAGAGATCAATAAAACCTTCGAATCTTAAAATATTTACTACCTGTCCCTTATTGAAAAACTTTGCTGACCCTTGTTCTAGCTAGTAATGAAATCTAAAAACCTATTTGTGGTTCTTCACCATGTAGATTTTTGCCTATTTAGTCAAACACAGTATGCTCTGAATCTTTACGTCTTGTCCCAGAACAACAGATCTTTTGCTTTCTCTTGAGACTAGATCCATCTCTGAGTATGGGGTTCTCAACTGCCTCTTTTCAGCTTAACCTATTCTCCTTCAATTTCCTTGAATTTTTTAGGCCTCTCTCAAAAATGGGGCAAGGAGATGACCCAGCCTTATTCTAAAAATGATCCCTGCTCATATTCCAGATTTATGACATTCATGTTATCTCAAAGGTGAACAGAGATAGAAAATATACCTCTACCCACTGACTGGATTTCTCTAATCCCAGTAACCCTTACCTTGCCTTCCATACCTTCCTGTGTGTACCTCAAACCTAACTCTCACACCTCAACTGTATCTGCCTCAGAAATATCAGAAACTCTAAATGAACCCAACAGAATACTTTTTAAAAGCTGCTATTAAACACAATTTCTACATTTTGGTTAACTGGCATGTTTTACAGAAGTGGCATTCTACTGTAAGTAACATGAAGAATTACATATTTGCCAAGATATATCATGACAAATACTAATGAATTCCAAAACTGTTAAAACACTAAAGAAGTTACACTGCTGTGGCACCAGAATATAGGTGGTTACTGAGAATTACCATTTCTATGAATTTGAAAAGATTGACAAGATGAAGTTTCTTACTCTCAAAGAATATTTTACAAAAACATTTTGATAGTATGGAGCGATAACAAACACAAATATCAATAAACAACTGTGTACAAAATAATTTATTATAGCATTATCTAGGTTGGCATTATTTTACAATGAGTTTTTCCATTTGCAACAATTATGAATCTAAAGAAATGAGGGTAAATCATCTTAATTAGGACTGTTTCTCTAAATAAAATCTCCCTTCTTGAGTTTATATTTGCTTTAAGCAGTAATATTACAGACATATTTACATAGTTCTGACATACTGAGTGATTCTATTACTGTTTTCTATATAAGATACAACAAAAAGCTACCTACCCTAAAATACTGTTCAATAATACAATGATTTAAGAGTTAAGGTGATGACAGCTTAAATTCTCATTTTACTAAGAGATATAAAAATGCTCTTAATAGTTAATGCACAGCTGTAAGAGTAACAGTGCTTCATTTTTATTTGTATTGTACCCTATTTTGCTCCCTTAATCACACTTCTCACTTGTTAACACTCAAAGCAAACCCAGTCAAGAAAGTGTAATTCTTGCATGTGGATCTTAAGAGATATGCAATAAATTTATCAGTGAATTTTCATGATTAAGAGACAAAACTAATTTTCTCATTCTCAATCATCTATATAAAAGCAGAATACCCTTATTCAATCAAAATGTTCAATTTTTATGATATTAAAAACAAAATGGTAAATCATGAAAAGATGAAAAAAAGAAATTTTAAAGCAAACCTCAATATCTACCAAGAGGAATTTCATATTTTAAAATATAGTTAACACTTTAAAACAAAACAAAAAAAGCAAGCAAATAAACAATAATAAAACAAACCAATAAGAGAGGGAATCAGAACACAGATCCTGAGACCAGGATCTAAAGAAAATAATATAAGGGAAGCTATGTATGACTTTAATAAAAAATCATACTCAGTGTGATAGAGAAATGACAACAACTACCATAGTGCTGATAATTTGGGAACTGAAGAAAACTATACAAGTATAAATAAGTAATTTTAGGAGATGTTCATGTAAACTGGAAGGGTCCAATAAAGAATAAAACAAGCTTACAGAAAACACCATTTAAAAATTCTATCCAAATATTTCTTTCCTATCTACATTAAAATGCACTCTGGAAAAAAAAAAAAAAAAAAAAAAAAACCCTGATGTGAATTCAGAATTGAATCTGTAGGAGTCAACTTTCTATGAGATTTCAAATTTCATTTGCCAATACATCATAGTTGGCTGTATGATTTAGTGCCGCACTAGGACTGTGGACTTCATTCACAGCAGGCAGGAAAGCAGATGTAAAAGGAAACAGGTTATGACAAGCCATCCTATAGTCTTCATACTGGGAATTACAGTTTCCAAAGCTGCCATCAAGCAGTGCCTCCGAAACCTTCATTAAAGTCTAATGAAATAAGGGGAAAATAAAGAAAAATTAAAAGCTAAGTTAATAATGACTTTAATCAAAAGATGCAATTTGTTAATTAAGCAAGAGAAAGAAAAGGACTCACTCTAAAATAACTTCTCTATTCCTACAGTAAGGAATAGCTTCTTATTACCTACAGAAAGTAATCCCTTCAATAAAAGAATTTTTAAAACCAACTCTTCAAGGCCTTAAAAAAAGGCAGTAAAATCTAATACTTAAAAAAAAGAACCTCTAAAATTGTGATCATTGAAAATGAAACTGTCCTTTATTAATAATAATAATGCACATTTAATGAGTGCTTACTATATTCAAGCACTAAGTACTTCATGCTTTGTTTTACCAGTTAACTCTTAAACTGACTGAGATAGGTAGAAGTCTACTTTCATTTTTAACTTCAAAATAAGGGCAAGAAAGCTAAAAAGGTAACTTGCATAAAGTCACACAGCTAATAATTGGTGAAGCTGAAATTTATATCCCAGCAACACTCAAAAAACCTACTTAAGAATTTATGTTGTAGCTGGGCGTGGTGACGCACGCCTGTAATCCAAGCAATTTGGGAGGCTGAGTCAGGAGGATCGCGAGTTCAAAGCCTGCCTCAGCAACTTAGCGAGGCCCTAAGCAACTCAGTGAGACCCTGTCTCTAAACAAAATACAAAATAGGGCTGGGGATGTGGCTCAGTGGCCGAGTGTCCCTGAGTTCAATCCCTGGTTCAAACAAACAAAAAAAAAGAATTTATGTTGTAAAGACACATGTTTTGTTAGATCACTCAGTAACCATAAATAAGCCCGTGAAAATTCTTACCTTTACATTTTTATCTTTTATAGTTTCATCCAGTCTAGTGGCTATAGCAATTGCTTTCTCTTGCCTTGACTTGTCCAGAAAATACATCATTTTAGCACCTAAAATTCCATGAAATTTCAAGATGAATACACTCTAATAAGGCTTACATTTCAATCTAATTATACTGACCACCAACTTAAAATATGGTTTCAAATGTTAATCAGTGGGTGTCTGAAGCTGACTCCCACTAGTTCAAATTGTGACATCTCTTCAAAACCTTTTATTCACTGACATCCCATTGACAGCCTGGGACCACAGTGAGAGTACTGATGACAAAACAAAACAAATCAGAACTTTTTCCTTCAAAAAGAGATGGTTATAAACATTTACCAGACGAATACTGACTTAATAACTTCCTTTCCTTTAGAGAGTTTTGTTATTCAAAATGTGAATTTAAAGGAGTATTCCATGGCATCAATCAACATTTCAGCCAAAAATATAAGATGCCCCCAAAACTAAAATATATAGGAAAAAATTACTGTCATATAGAGGAGTAAGGTTTGGGAAAAGGGGAAATTGTTTGCATACTCATGAAGAAAATATGTAATTTTTAAAAACTATTTCTAAATGAAACCCAGTTTATATTTCTCCTGTAAATTACATGGTGTACATTCTATATTCATTTTTCTATTGCATTATTTATTTGTAATAGCTCTTCATATATTAGGGGTTTTTTCTTTATTGTTTGGTCCTTTACATATCTGTAATTTTTCCCAACTGGTCTTTTGTCTTTCCTTATGGTGTTTTACTTTTATGTGATGAAATTTTTCTCGTCCTTGGAATTTCATGTAATGTTTAGAAAAGTATTTTCCACAATTAAAAAGAAGAAACACCAATGGTCATTATCCTCTTTTTTTGAAGAGAAATTCTCCTCTGCTCTTCCTTCTAAGAAATAAAATTTTTCAAGAATTTGTCTTTTCACAGATACCAGAACTCAAAAGTTTTTCTTTATCAAAAAAGCTTAAGTTAAATATGTTTAACTATATGGCTTATAGCATAATTATGGTATGTATCCAGGTTTCATTTATGGCACATTGTCATCTTGTGAATTTGTACAAACTGCCTAAAGTCCTTCCCATAAACAGGACATAAATAAATCAAGACAGCAAATATAAACTAATAAAAATTCAAGAAAAGGGGGCTGGGGTTATAGCTCAGTGACAGAGTGCTGCCTGGCTCATGGAAAGCACTGGGTTTTATTCTTAGCACTGGAATAAATAAATAAGTGAATGAATGAATGAATGAATGAATGTATTGTGTCCATCTACAACTAAAAAAAAATTTTTTTTTAATTCAAGAAAAAATAAATCACTCATAACCATAACACCCAATGGTAACATTAGAGCTTTATTCCATACTTCCTTTTAGTCTTTTTGTCAAACGTATTTTTATATAGTTGAGATTACATGTTCAATTCTGCATATACATTTAAAAGCATTTGCCACTGTTACTACAAACCATTTGAATAAACATTACTTAAAATGATGAGCTAGGAATACAGAGTATTGCCTCCTACCGAACTATCACTATTTCCCCTATTACAGGACATTCATGACATTTGTTCCCATTCTTCTTTTCCCCATACTTACAAATAGCTATCTTTGTACTTAAAGTTCTTTCTTTACTTTGATTTTCTAAAGTTATTTACAAAAGCGTGACTACTAATCAAGAGTCGCAAGAAATGTGCAGCTGTTGATAAGAACAAGAGAGTAAGTGGCTGGGTCAATTTATACTCAAAACAGTAAAGTATAAGAGTGCTTGATTGGCCACATCCTCACCATATTCTCTTTTATTTAATTATATTTTCTTTTTTATTCATTATACACAAATGGGGTACAACTTTTCATTTCTCTGGTTGTACACGATGCTTAGTCACCCCATTCATGTAATCACACTGTACATAGGGTAATGATGTTTGTCTCATTCCATTATCTTTCCTTCCCACCCCACTCCCTCCCTACTCCTCATTTCCCTCTACATAATCCCTGCTCCTGTTGTTATGTGTCCGCACATGGTTAAAGAAATTTCTGCTACTCTGAAAGATACAAATGATATTGTGTTGTTTTCTGATAATCAGTGAGATTGGATATCTTTCCAAATGTTTGTTTTGCACATTCTTTTTTCCATAGCATGTTAACAATGGCAGCTTCTGATTACAAACCTGAAAGCAGATGCTGGAGAGAGGTAGTGTTATGTTTGAGAAAATCCTCATTAAAATTTTCTAAATCCTTGCTGACAAATATTTTTTGCATTTCTTGAGATAGAACTTTGTTCACAATGTCTGGAAGATTACTATGATCAGACACTACAAAAACAAAAACATTTGATTTTTTTGTTTTTCATCTGTCCTTTGAAAAAAATCAGTTGTAAAACCTTTGTATTTAGTGTTAAGTTTGATATGATGATGTATTTTAAAAAGTCACAGTAAAAATATCGCTCCTTTGGAATATAAATATATTCTAGGGGGCTGGGGATATAACTCAGTTGGCAGAGTGCTTGCCTCGGCAAACACAAGCCCTGGGTTCAATCCCCAGCACTGCCATAAATAAATAAATACATACATACATACATACATACATACATACATACATACATTCTAGCCTTAAAAACACTAACTTCTAGCATTTTTTCAGCTGACATATTTAATTTATAGCTATCTTCATTTAAATATAAGCTTTACCTTTTTATTGCTTTACATTATTTGAAGTTTCTTTAATGTCCAGATAAATGGAAGACAGTTCATATTTGCTTCTCAATAAACATTACTTTTATATACTTACCGGATTTAGAAAATTTAATTAGGCATTCATGTAACCAAGGGTCATTACTGTTGATAGCAAAAGCTCGTTTGACGGACTGCAGCATTAACAAAAACTTTCCTGTATCAGGAAAAAAAATAGCACTGATATTTGTAATTTTCTTCACTTTAACATTATTTAAACTCAAAAACAAAATGTTAATCTTTTTTATAACATTTGCAAGCAAAATTCAAAGCTGATTTGGGTTAACAAAGATACTTTTTACTTTCCAAAGGAAAGTTTAAAAAATCATGAAAAACTGCTTCAGGTAAATATTCAAACTCTTCTTGTTTGGATTTGATTGTAATGTTCTAATATACTACCCAGCAAGTTTTATTTTGTTTTGTTTTGTTACTGGGAATTTAATCCAGGGGTGCTTTACCACTGAGCTACATTCCCAGTCCCCCAGTTGCTGAGGCTGGCCTTTCAGAGCCATAAAGATTATAGGTGTGTGCCACTGCACCTGACCCCAGCAAGTTTTGAATAGCAAAGGAAAAGGGGATAAATAGCCTTTGTAGAAGGTCAAAATGGAACTCTTAAACAAAAATAGATCTGACAAAAATTACACTGAATATAGTCACCAATATAATTAAGGATTAAAAACTGAATTTAAGACTAGGGGTGCAGCTCAGTGGTAGAGTGACTGAGGCCCTGCATTTGATCACTAGCACAGCAAAACAAACCAACAAACAAAAAAATCTTCTTGTTTATTACCTTTTCTAAAATATATTTCAAAAGCTAATAGATGAGTGTCAATGTTATCAGCAACAAGGTTCTTAAGAGGTATAAGGAACTTGATGGCTTCTTCTAATGGATTTTCTACCTATTTTAAGAAACAGAAAGGAAAATTTCTATATTTAAAAACATCAATACAAGTCAAGTCAACCCTAAAATTTTATATTAACACATATCTAAAGCAATTTAGAGTTTATTCAAATAAGCAAGAAAACATTTAAAAACTATCACCTATAAATTAATTCAAAGTGTATAGTCAATAATTTTCAAAACAGATACAAGCTATATTGTTTCTATGACTATAAAATCAAGGTAATTTTGTAAAGATAGGAAAAAACCTCCTTAAAATTGTTTCACAGACTAGGAAACGATATATCACATATTGACAGTGCCTTGTACATACTACAAACATCTAAAGGAGACAAACATAACAGCATTTCATAATCGAAAATAAATGGCAAATTTTAAGTACTTAATACTAGATTTACAGTGAATAAATCAGAAAGTTAAGTATTTCCCTAACTGTGGTCCCAAAATAATATAATATTTACACTTTGAAAAACCTGGGCATGAGATGAAGTGTTACGTCTTTGTAGCTAAACATCTAATAAGACATATAAAATCAACAATTCCACATTTCACAGACAATTGTATTATTGCTGCAACAAATTACCAAAAATTTAATACCTTAATACAAACTTCTTATAATTAATTAATTTCTTGTAATTCTATAGATCAAAAGTTCCACATGTGTCTACCTCACCGGGCTTGAAACTGTCAGCAGGTCTGCCCTGCTTTTTGGAGGCTGTAGGGAAGAATCCACATACATGTCTTTTTCTGCTTCTCAAGGTTACCAACATTCCTTCAGCTTATGGCCCTTTTCCTACATACTGAAAGTCAGCAATAACAGAGAAAGTCCTCACATCACATCCCCTCTGACCTCTTCTGTGTTCCTCCTCACTTTTAAGACCCAGTCCGATCACGTTGGGCCACATGAATAATCCAGGCTAATCTTTCTATCTTGATTTCAGCTAATTACAACCTTAAATTCCAAGTGAAGTCTTAATTTCTCTTTGCTATGTAAGGTCACACATTCAAAGGTTCTGTGGTTTAGAGTACAGACATTTTGAGGGGGCGTTACTCTGGCAACTATAATTCTCTATATATTTTGTATTAGTCAAAATGCGCATATTTTAATGCGAAGATAATACCATCATTATGACCTTGAAATATTGCAAATGGCTTCTGATTCACAGATTCAAATAAATCTTGTTTATGGCCAGAACAGAACCAAACTGCATAAATTTTACCAAATAATATTAACAGTAAACTTATCTTACCCTTTCCAGTTTTTCAGGTATAAGTTCTTCCTTAAGACCACTGGTTTCTTCTTCTTCATCATCTCTTTTTTTCTTTTGACTTTTTTGTTGACGTTCCCTTTCTGCATGTTTTCTCTCTTCTTCTGATTTAGCCTTTTTCTGAGCTCTTCTCTGCTTGCTAAGCATTTTCTTTAATTCTTTAGTTGAAAGGTTTTCTATAAATACCCAAATGAATAAACAATCTCTAAATGCTACATGAAAACAGAAATGAAAGCTTACTGCTTCCATATTACTATTTTTCAAATATTACTAGATATTAACATTCTAGTGAATAAAAAGCTGTACAGATATTCTCACTAGCCCCTTCCTTCCTTTCTTCTTTGTAGTGCTGGGGATAGAATCATGATGCACTTTTACCACTGAGCTGTATTTTCAGCCCTTTTTACTTTTTATTTTGAGACAGGATCTCACTAAGTTACCCAGACTGGCCTTGAACTGATGATCCTCCTGCCTCAGCCTCCAAAGTAGCTGGGATTACAGGCATGCATCACAGTGTTCTGCTCAGGCATTCTTACTTTCAATAAAGTAGGTACAAGAAGTTTTAGGAATATGTATTTTCCCTAAGGGGCTCAAAACTATTTTCAGTTATAATTTTAAAGAAACCAGCTCATAGACATTTCTATTTTTCCTGAACTGATCTTGCTGAAGGTAAAAATAAGACAGACTGCAAATCATTCCATTGGGGTGACTGAGAAGCACCAGCTAGAGTATCAACCCACTCATTTTTTAATGTATCAGTTATCTAATATTGTTCTCACATTCATTTGACAATACATCTTTTTTCTTAATTAAATGTTCTTTTCATTGTACAAATGTATTGGAAAGAGTGAAATAATTTGATACACATTGTGTAATGATCATACCTTAAACATTTGACATACATGTTTCTAAGTACTGCTTTTATTAATGACATTCTGAAATATGATCTTCTTTTCAAAACTATTTAAAGCAAGTTCTTTTTCAGTTACCTGAATTTATTTCTTGTTGTTTGCTTTCACTGGTTAGAGGATTATCATATAATTTCAAGTATATTTCAATTGCTGATCGAGCAGCTTTGAAATAAAAGGAATGTCTTCTGAGAATATCTTCTAATCTCAAAAGGTCAACATAGGCACGAAGGGTCATCTTTCTCATGCAGTATGTATGGAAGTCAAATTGATCATCGGTTATCTCAAAAAAATGCTTAAAAACAAAACCATAAAATTATACCTTACATTTATGTCAATAACTTCTGCTTTTTGAAAGCAAATTATTAAAAGCCAAAAAAAACAATTTTAAAAATCATGATTTCACTTGATTGCTCTCTCCCATTTTAACATTATAAAGGAATTCAACTTGAAATTTCTCTTCCTAGAATTCATCCCCACTCCTTAAAAATCATGTTTTGTGATGATACTCAGCTTCTAAGCTGATAAGTCAAATGATCAGGTTATTTTTTAAAATCTGGATATTAGTACATATTGATATTTTAGTCTTAATAAAGTATTTCTCCTCTGTATTCACTAAAAACCAATAAGACAAAGTTAAACAGAACTCCAAATGAAGACTAAATATATATTTAGGTTCAAAGTAAATGTTACAAATCTAATAGATCTAATCAAGCCTGAGCTTAGGCAGGGCTTATTATCTCTATACCCCTCTGTGGCACAGGGCCTAACCCACAGCAGACATTCAATAAGCACAACATCTGCCAACTCTCAAGAGATAAGCTGCTTATCAGGCATGTGAATGTGAACAAGTCTTTTAATTCTCTAGAACCTTAATTATTTAATCAAGTAAGAATAAAGAAATTACACAGCCAATTTCATGAAGCTGTTAAGGATCAAATAACCCATTTTAAAGTTCACTCTCAACAGCAAAGTTCTATACACAGATCATTATGGTTCTTAATAAAGTAACCATATCTACTTATATTCATTTTATGGAAGTTCTTAATCTCAAGTCTACATATAAAGAAGGATAGGAACTTCTTCCTAATGATAGAGCTCAAAGCTTTCATTCAATTTTCAAAGGGTCCATGGCTCCCAAAAAGATTAAGAACTAATTCCTTCCATTGAAAAGAGAAAATTAATCCCCTAGCCCTACAAAATAATTTTATAATTCTTTCCCCTGGATGCATTTCTACTTCTGATTCTTTCTTTCCCACTTCAGCTTCTTCAAAATCATTCAGAAAAGGGAATGATTCAAAACGCCAACATAAATCAAGTTTTTCTAGTACTTCGTGTTCCCTCTGTCATGAGGTAGACGTCTAGTAACTCACTATGCAGGACACATTAGTAATTGTCCATAACCATTTGATATTTTAGTTATCCTGGTTATTAGAAACACTATACATATTACATTAAATACTTGAGACTATAAGAGAAGAATTCTAAGATAACAAAGAGGTACAGTGTGGAGGAAAAATAATAGAAAAAGTAAACATTTCACATTAGTTTATACTTATTACTAAGAATTCATGCTTTAAGGATGTTATATTTGAAAACTATTCATCCCAGCAATAAGACAAACTCATGAATAACAACTCTAACTTGGTTTTATTTTTTAAAAAATCAAAGGGTTACATATTTCATAAAGCTGTTAATGGTTTTCCTTAATTTAATTTGTTATATCTAACACCATTAGAATATTGACGGAGGAAAAATGGCAGTACTAAAAAAGTCATGGAACACACAACAAGATGAAAAAACCTGAAAGATTACAAGGCATTTTGTAAGCTGAGAAATGTGTAAAAAGGCAGATTACAAGCTTCAAGAAATATTCCTAGCAGCTTAAGTACACATAGATTTTAGGGCAAATCATAGAGGGAGCATATGAAGCCACAAACATTTAAGCCGCCTCTTTATCAGTAACAGCCCATAGGCTGCCTCTCTCCAGTTAATGTCTTCCATAAACAGAGTAACAAGTTTATCCCAGTTTGCCAGGAAGCTTTCCCAGTTTTTCCACTGAAAGCACTATGTCTCGGAACCATTCACCCACTGGCAAATACGAGTAGTCAATACTATAGAGTAAGCTCACAGTGGTAAAAAGAATATTGCTGGAATATACCAGAAAAAGAAGGATACAACAGTTATGGCTTATTCATATTTTTGCTTTGGAAGAAAAGACAGTATTGCAAAATACTACGTGAACAAATTATCTCGAGTTGATCTTTTTTTTTTAGCATATAGACACAGAAGTTACAAACATAGTTGAGGACCTACATACCCTCCCCTCAGTCTCCCTCAAAGGTTACAGCTTACAAAACCACAGTACAATATCAAAACAAAGAAACTGATACTGGTACAATGTATGTATACAATTCTATGTGAATTTTTATCACGTATAGACTCATAACCTGTACCACAATCAGCAACTACTCCATCACCACAAGCTCTCCTTTGTACTGTATCTTTATAACATAAACATTTGCTAGATAATGGAAAACAGATAAAGTTAGTTTCACTACACTTTTGGGTCAAACACCAAGGGCATGATAAGGTCATCTATCAGCTTACTACAAAAAACTAGGGAATCCAAATCTTAATATACAGCTCCTTCCCTGAACTCTTTCTCCTTCATCTTAAATACTAATGTTCTCTCTTTCTCCCCTGTCCCCATTCTTTTTGGGGGGTTGCTAGCAGAAACTGATGAAACTGTCAAAATAAGGTTTGAATCAAATTAAGCCAGCAAAGAATTAAGACGTCATTCACAGTTTTAGAGTGTATTTACTTTAGGAGTTCTATATTGGGCCCTCTCTTTTAGCGCAGATTCTCTTGCCCATCACTTCTCAGCATTCTCAGATAACACTACTAGAGCTTCTACACAGAAAAGCAACAAAACCCTCTGGACTTAAAAGTAATAATAGCCGGGCGCGGTGGCGCATGCCTGTAATCCCAGCACTTGGGAGGCTGAGGTAGGGGATCGCGAGTTCAAAACCAGCCTCAGCAATTGAGCAATGCCCTAAGCAACTCAGTGAGACCCTGTCTCTAAATAAAATACAAAAAAGGGCTGAGGATGTGGCTCAGTGGTGGAGTGCCCCCGGGTTTAATCTCTGGTACCCAAAAAAAAAAAAAAAAAAAAAGTAATAACAACTAGAGGAATAAGCAACTTTCTTTTATAGAGAGTCTGTCATTAGAAAGCATGAGTCAAGAATAGAAAACACAGAGACAATCCCGCATAAATGTGGTTATCTGACACTAGACAAAGGTGCCAAAAATATACATGGGAGAAAAGATAGTCTTTTTAACAAATAATGCTGGGAAAACTGAAAATCCATATGTAATGGAAAGGAATTTAACCCCTACCTCTCATCCTGTACAAAACTCAACCTAAAGTAGACCAAAGACCTAGGAATTAGACCAGAAACCCTGCACCTGCTAGAAGAAAATGTAGGCCCCACACTCCAACATGTCAGCTCAGGAACTGATTTCCTTAACAAGACTCCTAAAGTGCAAGAAGTAAAATTAAAAAAAAAAAATCAATAAATGGGATGGCATCAAATTAAAAAGCTTCTTTATAGCAAAGGAAACAATCAAGAGCATGAGGAAAAAAGCCAACAGAATGGGAGAAAAGCTTTGTCAACTGCTACTCAGGGCATTAAGATTCAGGATACACAAAGAACTCAAAACAATACCAAAAAAAAAAAAAAACAAAAAAACCCAATCAATGAACGAATCAATAATTAGTTGAAGCAAATACACAGATACTTCTCAAAAAAAGAAATACAAATGATCAACAAATATATGAAAAAACATTCAACATTTCTAGCAATTAGAGAAATGCAAATTAAAACATTAGATTCATCTCATTCCTGACAGAATGGTAATTATCAAGAATACAAGTAACAATAAATGTTGGTGAGGATGCAGAGAAAAGGGTACACTCATACACTGTTGGTGGGTGTGCAAATCAGTGCAACCACTCTGGAAGTCAGTATAAAGATTCCTCAAAAAATTAGGAATGGACCCATCATATGACCCAGCTACCTCACTCCTCAATATATATCCAAAGGATTTAAAATCAGCATAGTACAGTGACACAGCCACATCAATGTTAACAGGAGCACAATTCACAACAGCCAAGCTATGTAGTCAACCTAGGTGCCCATCAACAGATGAATGGATAAAGAAAGTGTGTGTGTATGTGTGGGCTCGCGTGCCCATGTTAAAGACTTCATGGCATTTGCCAGTAAATGGATGGAACTGGAGACTATCATGCTAAGTGAAATAAGTCAGTCCCAAAAGAGTCAAAGATAAAATGTTTTTTCTGATATGCAGAAGCTAATCCAAAATAAGCAGGGTAGGGTGTTAAAATTAAAAAAATAGAAGAAAGATCATTGGAGTAGACAAAGGGAAATGATGGGAAGGGAGGAGAGATGGGATAGGGAAAGGCAGTGGAATAAATCTGATCTAACCTTCCTATGTACATATATGAATGTACCACAATAAATCTCACCATCTACATCTATAGGACACTAATTTAAAAAAAAAAAATACTACAGAAAGATCAGTAGAGCAGAGGGAAGGGAACAGGAGAAGGGGGAAGACAGAAGGGCAAGGGAAAGGGGAAATACTGGAGACTGAATTAGAACAAATGATATTCCATTCTTTTATAATTATGTCAAAATGAATTCTATTAGCATGCATAAGTAAAAAGAACCAACAAAAAAGGGAAATATTTAAAATCTATAACGCACAAACCATTCTCAATTTATAAAGAATTACGAGATGTTTTGCTTTCCAGGAGCATGTCTCTTATGGGCTGTGTCCATACCCAACCCCAAAGGCATGCTGTATTCCCAGCCTCCATTACCTCAGAATATGAATGTATTTGGAGAGTGCTGTCAAAGAATTACATTAAAATAAGGTTCATTAGGATTTTAATTTTAATCCAATTTTTTAAAAAAGGAAAGAAAGTATGTGTCAATTTGATAAAAATTAAGATGCAACAGGTTTTTATCTATCAGAAATCCCAGATCAGGGCTTGGGTTGTGGCTCAGTGTTGGAGCACTCGCCTGGCAAAAGTAAGGCCCTGGGTTTGATCCTTAGCACCACATAAAAGTAAAATAAAGGTATTGCATTCACCCACAATTAAAAAATTTAAAAAATTTAAAAAAAGAAATCCTAGATCAGAAAGTTAAAAATATATTATTGCCCTGTTTTGAATATAAATCAGCACTATAATAATGAGAACTCTATTTTTTCTATTTATTTGTTTGTTTGTCTATTGGTGCTGGGATTGAACCCAGGGCTGTGTGCATGTGCAGCAAGCACTGTACCAACTGAGTTATATCCCCAGTCCTTGATTATTATTTTAAAAGGAAAAGAAAGAAAATAATTCTTAAAAGACAAAATAGTTTAAAATTTGTTATTCTAAACAAGTTTATCAAGGTTTTTTGGTTGGGTTACATAACCTTTATATGTATATTCTTAAAATCCTACCGAAGAGCAAGATGAAAACAGAAAAGGCACTACAATAAACCATACTAGAATTCTAACATTTCAAATGAAATTACGAAGAGCTCACATCCTTGCTGAAAGTGCCTTCAATGAAACAATTCCTGAATGCATTCTTTTTTAAATTTTTTTATGTGAACCCAGGTCTCACTAAGTTGCACAGGCTGACCTGGAACTTGTGATCCTCCTGCCTCAGTCCCTAATAGGTGGGATTACAAGTGTGTGCCACCACACCTGGGCTTGAAAGAGTTTGTTTTTTGTTTATTTGGTTTGTTTTTTTGTTGTTTATTTGGCAGTACTGGGGATTAAAACCAGGGTCTTGAGAATCCTAGGCAATTGCTCTATCACTGTTACATCCCAACCCTTTTTAAAAATTTTATATTGAGACAGGGTCTTGCTAAATTGGCCACGTTGGTCTCCTCAGTAGTTGAGATTACAGAAGTATGCAACCATGCCCCACTTGAATGAATTCTTGAAGGCAAAGAAAAACCTAGTCAATTCTTATTTAAACTTATTTCTAATTTACTATATATATATATATATATACATATATATATATATATAAAGTATATACTATATACTATATATAGTATACAGTTGTCAGTGGGCCTTTATTTATTTATATGTGGTGCTGAGAATCAAACCCAGTGCCTCACATATGCTGAGCAGTGCTCTACCACTGAGCTACAACCCCAGCTCATTTACTTCTATTTAAAAGGTATATCACAGTTTTATTTTTGAAAGATGTTCATTTCCTCCTTAAACCCAAGCATAAAGTAACTCTTGCAGATACTTATAAATCTCTGAAATTTGTAATTACTTCTAAATCCTTCCAATGACATCATTAAGAATTTTCTTTTAGATTATATTAATTTTGTTAGAAATTATACAGCCCTTTTTCAGTCAATAAATATTTAGTGACCTTATTTGCACTAAACATGCTTCTACATATAATCACATATGTAAAGTACACATTAATAAGAATTGTCATTTTTTCCATATTTTTAATTGGTGCAATATAATTATATATAATGGTGGAATTCATTGTTACATATTCATACATGCACATAACAATATAATTTGGACACTATCATTCCCCATTATTTATTTATGTATGGATATATTCATTATAAAATTTTAGCTTACAGGCAGAAAAGCAAGCTCTTTTCTTATCTGTTTCTAGAGCTTCCTATTTTCAAATGCCAACAGTAAACTCTGAAAAGACAAAGCGTCTAGCAATTACAATTATGTAACATGACGTAACTATAATTATGAGATGACATAATTGTAATTACGAGAGAGTGATTGCTCCCATGTTTTAATTTCTGGTAACCAAGGATTTCTTGGAACTTTTTCTTCAAAAATGTTTTATACTAATTAAATCATTTATTGAGGAAGTTCACCTGATATTACAGAATTTTATCCCATGCTACTCAATCAAAATCACCACAGATTAAGGGAAAACAATCCAAATGAATAGTAATAGATCTACTTATATCCTAGCAATTCTCAAAAAACAATAAAAAGAATAAAGCAACATAGACAGTAATAAGATGGAAAATTGGATTTAAATTTGAGATGCTCACAATTATAATAATCCTAAAGATATTCAATTTCACTTAAAGAGAAAATTTGGTAAGTTCCTAGTTAAAGTTTTGTGAAATTACTAATCTATATAAATGCCTAACAGCCTCTTTGTTCAGAAAACAATTTACTTCTCTCTGAAAAGTCCTGGTTAATAAAAATATATCTTTCTTGAATAACAAACAGGACACATTTAAAATGAGGACATCTTAGGGAGTGCCTAACATAGCTTTATCACAGAAATGAGGCCTAATTTAAACAAAAATGCTGGGCTACTTCACATATCTTTCAAGGGTTTTATATTTTTCAAGGAGAAAATGAGAAAGATTTTCCCTAGAGATACGGCCATCAAGGTTTAAAAGGGCAGGAAAAACATAAACAAAACAAAACAACAGAGCATTTATATAACGTCTCTGGTATAATCCTACTCCGATTCCCATCAGAAGCCACCCCTTAAGATACAGCCTTCTTCTGGGTAACCTCAGAAATTTCACATGGGAAGAAGGCCAAAGTGACTGCCATGGTGCAGACATCAGGCTCACCTGACTACGATGCCTGTGGTTTTATACTGCGTCAGCAGGGGAAGAGTGGAAGAGTGGTGCCGAGCGCCCCCACAACTGAGGGCTGCTGAGGACTGCCTCAGGGGTGCATTTGCGGCTCTTTTCCTCCTGTGGTCCATGTGGAAGGAGAGTGCTTCAGAGATGACAAAGAACAGGAAAACAAAAATTCACACAAAGGAAAAGAAAAGTCTCCTCTCTAAGGCACATCGCACACACAGTTCTAAAAGCAAGTAATAAAATAAGCCTGCAAACTGGCCATCAGTTGCCGTACAGAATACTAAATTCAAGAACATACATCCTGGGAAGACGAACTGGAGAGAGGCTGACTATGGACCAGATCCTGACGTTTAAAAAGGAAAAGAGGTTGCCATCAACTGTGTGTCCTCCTAGGCTAGTGATGAAAATTAAAAAATGTCCCCATCAGGAAATAGAAATTTTAACCTATGTTAATAATAGCGATAATAATTTACTAAATTAATCTTCTTTCTTCAGACAAAAATATATAAACATGTCAAAGGTGTAACCATTTCAGGATCAAAAAGTAATCATTTGTTCACAACTTCTGAATGTTAGGAATATTAAAGATTGAGAACTATTTTTACAATGAAGCTGTCAAAGTAGAAGAGGTAGACGATCCCATGTAGAAATCTACCTGCTTTTCTTGTCATCTGACAAGAAAACTGAAGGAGAAAACTGAAGTCAAAATTCTAACAACTTACCCTCTCTATTTCATGGCATTTTTTCAAGGCATCCCCATATCTCTGTAGCCGCTGATAAGCTGAAATGCATTCTGTCTGAAACCACATACACTGCATTTCATTTAGATTTTCCATAGCAGATGTTCCTTCCTGAAATGGAAGCATTGATAACTACAGGGGGAAAGCAATTAACAGAACCTAAAATTTTCATTTTTTTAAACTATGGCTACAAGTATTATTAAGATAATAGTAGCAATTAGCAAATATGTTAATGTGCTTTCAAAGGCTTCTATTGGTTTTAAATTATATAATGTCTTATTCAGTTTTGTTGGGGTATTAAATACTTTGCTTTATAAGAAATTCTAGATTACTAAAGCTTAGTGTTTAAGTACCAAGCTTTTATTTAAACTATTTAAGGCAATCCTTAAGTTTTACCTATCTTCTGCCTTTCTTTGTTTTCATTTTTTCCTACTACTTAACCTTGCCCTGCTCACTCAGGGTCACAATTATACACATCAAATATTGTTGAATCTCTTAGTAATAGTAGCAATGAAGTTTTTCAGTTTTCCTTCCTCCAAGTTAGGCTACATATTGTCTCTTTTTTGTCCCTGTATATCTGCTTCTAGCAACACTGTCTCTTCTTTGCAATGTGCTAACAAAACCAACCAGATTTGTTAAGAATATTTGTTCATTCAGGTAGGCACAGAAGCACATGTTCATAATTCCGGCACCAGCAAACTCAGGAGGCTGAGGCAAGAGAATCACAAGTTCAAGGTCAGCTTTAGCAACTTAACAAGACCCTGTCTCAAAAAATAAAAAGAGTTAGGATATAGCTCAGTGGTACAGTGCCCTAGGTTCAATCCCCAGTACTTTGACAAAGGAAAGAAGGAAGGGAGGGTGGGAGGGAGGAGAAAGGAAGATGATTTGTTAATTCAGTCTCAGTGGTAATTCTGAGAGGAGTATAAGATGTGAAGTACCTAGGCACCAGAAGTACCTGGGCACCAGAATTTTGTCAGTTTAGGAGAATTTTTTTTCTGCAATGCTGGGGATTGAACCCAGGGCCTTGTGCTTGTGAGGCAAGCAGTCTACCAACTGAGCTATATCCCCAGGCCCAGTTTAGGAGAATATTTGATTTGATTTGACTTTCTGTGGTACTATGGGTTGAACCCAGGACATCATACATGCTAGGCAAGCACTCTACTACTGCACTATACCCCCAGTTCTTGTATTACTTTATCTTGAGACAGGATCTCACTAAGGTGCCCAATCTGGCCTCAAACTTGTGATCCTCCTGCCTCAGTCTTCAAAGTAGTTGGAATTAGAGGCATGTGCCACTGTGCCTGACTAGACAAGATTTACTTTAAATACATATGTATGAACCCAGGAGAGAAGGCAAAAGTGAAAAACAAAAATAATTTCAGTCTTTGGTTCTTTTTACCCCCATTTCAAGTTATCAGCTCAATTCTTACGATCCATTAAAAGTCTTAAA
Source organism: Glaucomys volans (assembly GCA_020662805.1). Taxonomy (NCBI): domain Eukaryota; kingdom Metazoa; phylum Chordata; class Mammalia; order Rodentia; family Sciuridae; genus Glaucomys; species Glaucomys volans. The sequence goes on from JAJEJO010001113.1 coordinate 26,277, forward strand.
ACTGATTATCTGTGGGTGAGTAGAATTATGGTATGTTTTTTTTCTTCTTTATGACTGTGTATATTTCCCACTGCTTGATGATTCCATGTTTTTATGAGAAAAATACATTACTTTCACTTCAAAAAGTTTACCAAAAAGAATTACCAAACAAGCATGAACAACTCTCTACAATTCTAAACTGTGAAAAAAATCTTTAAGGAGGAAATATGAGGACTTCACTCATTCATTAGCAAGCAAATACAAGCCAATTATTCAGGGTCATTAGTAATATCCTTCCCCTTGCTCAATGTGTTATCCACTACAAATTATATTTTCACCTAACTCATGTGTCAACATTAATAAAATGAACAAGCTCTCTGTATAGCATTAATTTGTCAAAATTGAATAACCAGAGGCAATTATGTTGAGAAAGGTAAGCCACAGGTTATGGTGACTACTATCCTTAATCAACTGCCTTCAACCTTCTTATTCTCCTATGCCTACGAAGACATGTCCTAGTTATCTATTGTTATTTTTTAAGTCACTGGACTTATTTAACTTAAAAAGTTTTGTATACTCCTTTTTAACTGTTCTTTACTTATAATTCCTACCTTGGACGTGCAGATGGTACTTTTCTCTAAAAATACAAATGCTTATATGCCTATTCATTGTATTTTCTTCTAATCTTCATACCACTGTGTTGTGGAAAGGTCACTGAAGAGCTTGAATCCTAGCACTATTTATGATGGGATCAAACACGTTTCAAGAATCCTCTTCAGAACTTCAATTACTTTGCTGTAAAGTGTCATGCACCTGAGTAAGTGCTATATGAATATAAATATTACCATTTTTCTAATTTTATTTTCTCTCCTAATACATATCTTACTTGCTATTCCTCTCTCCCAACATGACTTGTCTTTATACCTGTTCTCAATGCTATGGCATCTGGAGTTTTAAAAGCACTAATAATTGTAGTTTCTGCTACACAATTCTGGCTGATTTAACACAAGGGTTAGAATCAAAGATACTTGAAGTAGAATCCTGGCTCCAAATGAATAACTAGCTGGGTGTTCTCCAGCCAGCATGGCACTTGACCTCTCTAAACATCTTACTATAATATGGGATTAAATGAGATCATGTACACAAAGTACTTAGCTCAATAATTAACATTTAATGAAGTTATTAACATTTAGGTGGTACACTGGTGCTGATACATCTGTGATACCTTAGCATCACAGAACAAAGCATTAACCTATTTTCATCCTAAGAACTTACTGGCAAACACCAACACTAAAACCTTTCAATTTTGTATATAATATGATTATCTGGAGATGCAAGTTATTTATTCCAAATGGAAATCAAACTTGCAAACACAGTTCTTTCATTATGCTCAATATCACATTTAATATGCACTGTGCAATTATTTCAGTGAATTCTTTGGAGTTCTTTATAAACTTTTTGTCATTCTCCAATCCTCCCTGTTTATTTTCATACTTTGCTTATGGTTATTTTGTTACACATAACATTTATATTTTAGTACAATCAAGCTTATCAATTTTACTCATTTTATGTTTTTGGTATTTTAAGAAATGTTCCAGAATGATAGGATTTAAGCAGTGCATGGCGTAGTACACTGTACCCCATTCATATGTACAATTATTACTTGTTAATACAAATAAATAAACTAATCCTCCTTGCTCCTTTTAAAGAAAAAGAAAACACTTCCTTCTTCAAGAATAAAGAACATTTCTTTAGTCTACAGATTGACTCCTATATTTTCTTTCAAAGGTTTGAAAGACTTGCTTTCCATATTTAGATATTTAATCCACTTGGAATTAATTTGTGTGCAATATAAGACAGGGATGTCATTTAATTTTTTTTTCAACATAAGTAACTAAATGCCCCCACAATATCTTTTCAGCTCTAATTTTAAAACTATCTCTGGCTATAACAGGTTTCCAAATATAAGTGAATTTGTTTCTGGGCTGTTTTTTTAATCTACTTATTTTGTTAACTATAACCATATAATATTTTCATAACTTAAAATGAAGTCTACATAGGGGACTGGAGTTATAGCTTAAAGGTACAGACAGCACTTGCCCAACATGTGCAAGGTCTTGGATTTGATTCCTAGCACTGCAAAAAAAACAAAACAACAACAACAACAAAAAAAAAAACCAAAAATTCTTATGTAGAAAAGAGTATGAAAGGATAGAGAAGGAAACAAACGAAAGGAATGGACACTGAGCCCAATTTGGGGGTGAGGGGAGATTTTCGGGGATAACTAGGAACTGAACCCAGGGCCTTGCACATGCTAGGCACATACTCTACCACTGAGCTACATCCCCAGCCCAGCCTAACAATTTGAGAGAACTTAAATTCCAGAAGGTAAAAGAGACCAGTGGTGCACAAAAAGTAGTTTCACAGAGAAGGGACTCTGAGCAGTTCTGAAGCTAGACAATGTATGAGAATTTTTAAAAAGTCACAAATTACTAGGGAGACAAAAAAATTGATATATAAACCAAATTTCACATATTCAAGAGTATAGCTTTTTTTATATTTTAATCTTCTTTGAAAATTTTTTAGTAGCTAATGGACCTTTTTATTTTTTAAATTTATTCATATGTGGTGCTGAGGATCAAACCCAGTGCCTAGCATATGCTAGGCAAGTGCTCTACCACTGAGTTACAGCCCCCAGCCCTATATTTTAATCTTGCTATTGCTTTTTAACCATCCTCTTTCAGAAACACATAGACACATGATTGTACAGTACCATATTTAGGATATGGGTTAAACAGGATTTTAAAAAAATAACAAATAAATTCTTATGAACTGCAGTGGCAAACTTCATAAATCATCATAAAACCTAAGTTCAATTTTACTAATTCAGATAGTTACATGCTCATAAATGCCATTTCCTACCCTTGTGAACTTGGAGCACATTTCCTCTGCTTCTTTTATCATATTTGCTCGAAGCATGTATTTTGCACATTTGGAGTTGATGAATCTATCAGCTGTGTCCAAAGACTGAGCTTCATCCATCCACTTTGCAGCTTCTTTGAGATTACCCATATGCTAGAAGAGAGGAAAGCATTTAAAAAGTTATAGCTACGAACAAGAAACTACAGGTATAAGCAGGATGAAGTTATAAAGACAAATTAGAAATTTAACACCATTTCTATATAATTTATCTAAAAATCCAGATAATTATAATTCATATTTACCAAAAACTAAAGAAAAATGACTAGCGCTGATTACATGAAGTATGTGACAGAAAACTTCTTAGAGAGTTATTAGAGTATTAAAAAAATTATCAGGGTGACCCAGAAGTTACTACTCTATAGAAACAACTCTAAATGGTCTTAAAATGGCTGAATCTTCAACTATTCAAAAAACATAAGACTTTACCTTGTAAATTTTTGCTTTCATATAGAATAATTCTATTAGAGTTGGAGTACTAGCAATTGCAGCATTAATATAATCCAGAGCCAAAGAATATTGCCCAAGTTTGTCAAAGTGCTGTGCCAGGAAATACTGAACCCAGAGTAGAGTTGTCGGGGGCTCCTTCTCCCCATTCTCTGCAATCAAATAAGTACAAAAATTATTGTAAGGAAGAATGCTAAGTAAAGCAAATCACATACTTTCTCTCCCCTAATTCATAATAAAATCAACAGGTATTACAATAAAGAGTAAAAAGCAAAATTACCAGCTTCATCAAAAAGGTATGACTTCATCCCATGAAGTTCAAAAGGTGACAGGGAGTCAAGTAGAGATACAAAATTCTAGTTTGACAGCCTTCTAACCTCAGCCGCCCTCTTAAGAAACAATACTGGGGGGCTAGGGTTGTGGCTCGGGTGGAGCACTTGCCTAGCACATATAAGGCACTGGGTTCAATCCTCAGCACCACATTTAAATAAATAAGTAAGTAAGTAAAAATAAAGTTATTAAAAAATTCCAAGCATTAGAAAAAAAAACAGTATTGGGGAAAGGACATATATCACATCTCATTCTGTGAATTCTCAGGCTAAAAGCAAAATGCAATAAGCTCAGAAAAAGTCAAAGAAAGTAACTTGGAGAAGAGACTACCATTGCAAGACTTCACTCAAACTGCCAGGGCTTAGTATTTTCTATGCTTTAACACCAAATGAGAGAAACCCAAAGATGAAGGGTATGATTCAACAGAAGAGAATACAACCCTAACAAGGTGAAAATATCCCTGCCATGTGACAAAAACAGCCCAAGCCTTCGAACAAAAGCAGTCAGATACCTACAATTATCTGAGTTCTATCCTGCTCCCCCAATCCCATCTTATAACCTTATTTTATAGAAAACCAGATAAAGAAGTACCAATGTCTCAAAATAGATTTCAGAAGAGAGAACATAATCAATATAAAGTGAGGTAGAATGAAATTATCCATACAACATGAGAACAGAAGATCTCCTAATTAACTAATAAAACGACAAGACAATAGAGCAAACACACTATTAAATTAATTAAAACACAAATAACAAAGGCAAATAGTTAAGTAATTATCCTGTTCCTCTTACATAAATGTATTTTAAGAGAACTAAATATGTGATGAGAAAAAATTCTTTGGAATTCCAGGGCTGGGGGTGTACTTCAATGAAGAACCCCTGCCTAGCAAGTCTGAGGTCCTAAGTTCAATCCCCAACATGGCCAATCAAACAAAAACAAACAACAACAACAAAAACAAATATCCAGCAAATCAATAAAGAAAAATCATCAGATCAGAGGTTCATCCAGAACATTTTAATAGGCATATTAGGTTGACAAGTAATTCTGTTCAATCTTAACATCAAAAAAGATACAACCAGAATGCCATATGACTCCAGATGTCACACATCAAGCACAAAACACCACCTGTATTCAAATAAAATCTGAATTCAATCAAGCCCATAAATCTAACTATCCATGTAATAAGAAATATGAATGGCAGCAAAATATATTAAGTGATATCATGAGAAAGTCAGTCAAATCTAGAATACAGGACATTCTACAAACAAATGACCTTTTAACAAAAGGCATTTTTTAAAGGGAGGGGAAATTATTACACTATACTAAAAGAACTTAAGAACATAACTAAAGCTGGGTGCAGTGGGCACACCTGTAATCTGAGTGACTCGAAAGGCTGAGGCAGGAGGATCTTGAGTTCAAACCCAGCCTCAGCAAAAGCAAGGCACTAAGCGACTGTGAGACCCTGTCTCTAAATGCAGTAAATAATAGGGCTGGGATGTGGGTCAGTGTTTGAGTGTCCCTGAGTTCAATCCCTAGTACCAAAAAAAAAAAAAAAAAAAAAAAAAGAACATAACTGAATGCAAAAAGGAGACAATAACTAGATCTAGACTCAATAAACCAATTATACAAAGATTTCCCCTTGGATGATAGAGGAAATCTGAATGTTAACGAAGTTTTAGGCATTATGATATGAAGTTAACTTTGTATGATTTGTTTTTTAATTTTTAAAGACAAGGTCTTTTGGGGGCTGGGGATGTAGCTCAGTGGTAAAACACTTGCCTAGTGTGCATGAGGCTCTGGGGTTCAATCCCCAGCACCAAAAAAAATAATAATAATTAATAAATAAATAAAGACAAAGTCCCTATATGTTGCCCAGACTGGCCTTGAATTCAAGATCCTTCTGCCTCAGCCTCCCAAGTCACTGGGATTACAGGTGTGCACCACCCTGCACAGCTAATCCTTTGTTATAAATAGATACATAGAAAGGTATTTACAGGTGCAACAATATGTGTGGAACTTGCTTTAAAAATATTCAGACAAGGGCTGGGGTTGTGGCCCAGAGGTAGAGCACTCATCTAGCACATGTGAAGCAGAGTTTGATCCTTAGCACTGCATAAAAATAAATCAATAAAAATAAAGATACTGTGTCCCCTATAACTAAAAAATTTTTTAAAATAATAATAATGAAGAAGAATGACATGGAAAAATCACATAAAGAACCTAAACTAAAATTAATTATCATCTGTGTGACTGAAAACATGCTAGGGAATTTTCTAAATTAAATTACTTTGATTTACATATACTCCTACAAATAGGGAAAACAGGACCAAATAACACATGCTTAAAAGTAATATAGAGTAGAAAAAGTAGAGAACTTGGGGATTTGAGAAAAATATATTCCAAGTAAAATGACTACATAATCTTGTACCTTTCAAGTCTGTTTCCTGGTGTTAAAATAGGGCTAACTCTCATTCACAGGATTATGGAAAATTTAAATTAAATAAGATTGAAAATACTCTCATTTCATTCACTAATTCAAAAACTAGTAAGTAGCTATGTTGTAGCACACACATAATAAACAAAAAATGGCATTACTGTGATTAACAATGGACTGAAATGAGAAATTAAATTCCAATTCAATCTAATTTAAACTTACCATAAGGACTAAAAAAGTCACACGTTTTAAGAGAAGCTTCATAATTAGTAACAAGTTCTTGGATTATAGAAACCTGTTAAAGAAACATATTTTTAAAGTTTATTTTATTGAGTATCATGAGTGCCATGCATAATTTTATATATGTGTGTGTATTTTTTTTAGTTGAAGTCATTTTTATTGATAGATTAAATTCAATTCAGAGAATAATATATAGCTTATTTCAGAACTAAAAACTAATTAAACTATTAGGGTAACTGCATCTTCCCCCTTCCCAATAAGACTTCAGGGAGGGAGTGAAAAAAAAAGAATACACTGCTGTCTTTATGAAAAATTAAAACAGCCAATCTCAACTCTCATCTCAAGAAGCAGTTTGATGTTTTGAAGGTAAAATTATCACTACAACATCTATTTTTTAATCAACAAATACATTTGTATAATTTTATTAATTTGTTTGCCTTAAGCTTTCTGATTTGTGAAGCTAAAAGCCATCATATATTCAAATTTTCTAAAACGTCACTCCTGGGAATAAAAAGTCAAGTGAAATGATACAACATTGACAGGTATAGTGAAATTAAAAACGAATGTTTGCTTGTTACTTGTTACTGTTAGCAATCCTGATAAAAGTAAGTAGAATCTGTATTTAATATAATTATAGATTTTCTTATCCAACTTACTTTTCTGCACACAACTAAACTCAGGTCTGAAACATTAATTACTACTTTGGGACCACTGGGACTTTAGACATTTTTATTCTTAGAACAATTATATATTTCTTCTCTTTCCCAGATCCCTCTACAAACTAAGAAAAACTTACTGAGGTTCCCCTGCGAATGAAGAACAGACCATGCATCATAAAGTAATAAACAGATTTTTATATATATACATAGCTGCAAAAGAAATCCCTGCACAGGTTCCACTTAATGGAAGAAATACAGTAGGATTTAATTAGTTTATTCTGAATCCAAACTAATTCACAAACCAAAAAGTCACAGAACAGCATCCATAAAGCTACTGACAATCCCAATGGTCAAAATCTCACTGACATAATCTTGAGAAGAAGAAAAACTGCCAAACACTTCTCATGCCTACAGTGTCTTTCTGATAATGATGTTGAATTATATGGCTCAATTCACTAGTAAAATTAGGACAGGCAATGGGGAAATAAGATATAAGATGGAACTATACATTAACAGTGGAAAAAAATGTGAAACAGAAAAACAGGATGTGAAAAAAATTTACACACATATTTTTATTGAAACATCAACAAATGAATGATCAAAGACACTACAGTAGTATACAATAGGTACACTCTTTTTTAAAAAAATAAAACAAAGATTGCTTAATTTAAAAATAGTGGTTCTCACTCATGTGAAAGCTAAAACGTTTACTTCACAGAAGTACACAATAGAATAGTGATCTGGGATAGGTAGAGGGTAGAGGGAAGTAGATAACATACTAAAATACAGTTAGAAGAAATAAGTTCTAATGCTCTATAACAGAATAAGATAAAGTAAGGTGACTATAGTTCATGACAATTTATTACATATTTTACAAAGAACTAGGAGAGGAATTCAGTTTCCCAACATAAAGAAATGACACTTGTTTAAGAAGCTGGAAATCTTAACTGTCCTAATTGATCATTATATATTGTGTTTGTGTATATATCCATATAGAATTCTCACATTAGACCCCATAAATATGTAATTTAATATCAACAAAATGAATAAATGAGATCTTCATTTTATCATAATTTATTTTACTAAAATTTGAAGATTAAATAACTCATGATTTGGAAATTAAAATTATTGTTTTTTTTTTAAACTTTCTGAAAGTGTCATCCAGATTTAGCATCACACAATAATTTGTTAGAGACATATTTTGGACCATACCCAAGACTGACAGAAACTTCGAAACTGATTTCATAAAATACATGTTTAACAAGCCCACTAGTTAATTACGATACACAATCAAAAGTTTGAGAACCCCTGATAAAAATGTTAATATATTTTTACTAGAAAACAAAATTAAAGGTAATATCTTTTGCTGGGTGGGTTGCATACACCTGTAATCCCAGCAGCTCAAGAGGCTGAGGTAGGAGGATGGAGAGTTCAAAGCCAGCCTCAGAAACTTGGTGAAGCCCTAAGCAACTTAGCAAGATGCTCAAAATACAACATTTTTAAAAAGGGTTGGGGATGTGGCTCAGTTAAGCACCCCTGGGTTCAATCCCCAGTACCACCCAAAAAAAGGTAATATCTTTTAACCCACCATAACCACACCACCAATCTTACTTAGAACAAATGTAACTTAAAAAACTTTTTCCAAGGATAGAAATGTAATACTCAAGTTGTTCAACCTTTGGAGGCAATTATTTTTTTGTGAACCTATAATGCCATCTACTGGCAGTCTGCAAAAACTGCACCTAGAATACGTTTTATACCTTTAAGCATCTTCAGAGTAAAACATACCGTTAAAGTTGGTTTTAATAATTAAAAAGTACAACATATTATATAACGAAATTTTAGGAAGAAAACAAAACATATATACATATATTGAAGTGACACATAATCCTTCATAAATAAATATAAACACTGCTGAATAAAACAGGTATCAGTTTCAGAATCTCAAAAGATGTAATTAGGAAAAAAAAAAATCAAGATAATAGAAAGTTCACGTAAAATCCAAATAAAAAACATGAGTGCTGAACTTCTTGGTCATTAGGCACATTTCTCAAATCTCAAAATTATAGTCACTTCTAATCCAATAATTAAACAATGTAGTTTTCCAATTAATTTCCTATGAACAGAAGGAGTTTTACTCAAGTATAAGAATCCATTTCATTCAAGTATTCTTACCATGTATTATTCAATTAGGTAGTACATAATGTGGAAAAAATTATTATGTAATGGCTATTCTTGAAAATAGCAATTTGCTTCCAAAAAAGTCAATCCACTTAAGTTAGGCTATCTAGGACCAAAATAAAAACTTGAAGCTTCAAAATGGATAACTTAAATGATATCCCTGTTAAGATCTGGATCTTAGAAGTCCCCTGAAAGCTCATGTCTTGAAGGCTTGGTCTCCAGCTAATTGCTGCTGAGAGGTAGTGGGTGCTTTAAGAGGTAGGATATCGTTGAAGGAAATTAGGCCACTGGGGGTGTGACTTTGAAGGTTATACTGGGATCCCCCTCCCTTCCTCTCTTTCCACACTGGTTGCCATGACATGGGCAGCTTTCCTCTACCATGTAACCCCAGCCATGATATTTAGCCCTGCCACAAGCCCAAGCTAACATGCATGGAAACTTCTGAAATCATGAGCCAAACCAAACCTTCTTTTGTTTGTCTTAGCTTTATTTTGACAGCAACAGAAAACTATCACAATTCCCCAAATATTTACAAACTGAAAAACTTACTAAATTCAACCACGTTCTCTTAATTGAAACATTTTCTTCTAACAGGTACATGTGATTACAGAACTAAAGAAGTTTATCCCTGTTAAACTCTTACCTGGGAAAATACTGTGACTATTACAGATCATTTCCTGAAATATGGCTCTTCAGCAACTTTTTCTTGGTAATGGGGAATGAACCCAGGGGCACTCTACCACTGAGCTACACCCATTTTTATTTTTTAATTTTGAGAAACAGTCTAAGTTGCCCAGGCTAGTTTCAAACTTGTGCCCCCAAAATGCTGGGATACCACTGTGCCCTGCCAGCGTTCCTGACATAAGCATTAAAAGACTTCCTTTATTAACCTTGGAGACAAAGTCCCACAAAATTCATCTGATACACCCTTTTTTATACCACATATACAAATTATAAGTTTAAAATATTACTGCAACATGAAGGCCACTAAAACTATCCTTTTCTTCCTACCCAAATTACAAAACTAAGTACCAAATTGCTGGGTTTATTTCTGCTTAATGACCATTAGTACGTCATTAGTAGTATCATGACCAATTAATGATAATTTTTGGCTTTATAGGAGCTAGCTACAGAGGTAATCTATTCAAGAACAATGACAATAAAATAAAAGTAACTACTTTCAGAAATGAAGTGTGAGGGCTGAGAGTGGTGACAGAGTAAGGGAATTACCATTTCTTGAACATTTTTGCATCAAGCACTTTAGTATCATTTAATTAAAACACCCATCAACTCTTTATTATCCTTCCCAATTTTATAATTCAATAAGTAAGTGATAGAGTTCTAAACCAGGTAGGATTCCAAAACAAGGCTCTTTGCACTATGCCAGAATTTCTTTTAGAGTGCTGCAATACGGTGGAATATAAGATGATTATCATTATCTCACTAACTGTTATGTTGTGTATACAGTTTGAATGTGTCCCCCAAGACTTCATGTAACAATAAATTATACTAATCACTAACTGGTTTTTAACATTTTATTATTCACAATTACTGCTAATTTATTAATTGAGTCAAAGCTAAATAAACTAATAAGAGGCTTAACTAAAAGTCTTTTCTTTATCCAACAGAACTTTAAAAAATTCTGACTACAGGGCTGGGGCTCTAGCTCAGTGGTAGAGGTCTTGTACAAAAGAAGCCCTGAGTTCAATTTTCAGCACTGCAAAACAAAACAAAAACTCTGACTACAGAAAAGACTATAAAATTTTAGACTGTGGTAAATAAGAAACAATGCTTGAAAATAAAAAGATAACATCTTTTATTAACTTTTAATTATCTTTCCAATTTACAACCAAGATTAAAGTGCCTATTTTCTAATTTAAAAAATAGAAAGGTACTCTTTTTATTCAAGAACCAGCCAAAAATATATTTATTAAATGTAGCTTATTAGTTAAAATTAGTCATTTGTATTCTATTGATTGAATGGCACTTTACTATCACACTATTATCCATGAAAGTACATATTACAAACTGAAATCATACTATAATCCATAATCATATTATAAAATAATAGAAAATGAATCATGGAACAGTCAAACACAGATTTCTAGCACTAGTATGTCAAATTTAAAATCCTACTAGAAAATTATACCCATTCAGGCTGGGGTTGGGGCTCAGTCATAGAGCACTTGCCTAGTGTGTGAGGCACTGGGTTCAATCCTCAGCACAACATGTAAATAAATAAATAAATAAAGGTTCATCAACAACTAATAAAAACAAGCAAAGTATACCCATTAAAAAATAACCTTTATACTAATCCTAGTTTTTATAAAGCTTTTATTTTCTTCGAATTTCAGATTGACATTTCCTTTGATATTACTTACACTGTATACACAGAATTTTAGTATATTATTAGACTAAAAAGTGAATAACATTACTAGAATAGAGAAAATAATTAAATTATAGCATACTACACAGAAATCATTCTATAATCATTTGGTAAAAATACATTAGAAAAACTGAATAAATACCAAATTTTACCTTTTCTGTATTATAGTATAAAGATTTCAAAGTAGTAAACAAGGGTGGGCAGCCTTTACTGAAGTTCGCCCTCAGGAACTTATCCATTAGTTCTCTAAATTTTTCACCTAAAAATAAAACATACTTTGTTATATTTGATTGATGTGATCAACTCTTTAACAGATTTTACAAACAAAAATAAAGCTTCCTCAGAAACAATGTTCCCCTGTCCAATTTTATATATATATTTAGTTGTAGGTGTATGTAATACCTTTATTTTATTTGTACTTGGTGCTGAGGATTGAACCCAGGGCCTCTACCAGCTCTACCACTGAGCCACAACCCAGTTCCTCCCCACATCAGATGTTAAAGCCCCAAAAGCCAAAAGTCAGCATTAATTTTTTTTTTGAACCGGGGATTGAACTCAGGGGCACTAGGCCACTGAGTCACATCCCCAGCCCTATTTTGTATTTTATTTAGAGACAGGGTCTCACTGAGTTGCTTAGGGCCTCGCTAAGTTGCTGAGGCTGGCTTTGAACTCGTGATCCTCCTGACTCAGCCTCCCAGGTTGCTTGGATTATAGGCGTGCGCCACCACGCCTGGCCTCAGCATTATTTTTGTTATGTCAAAAGTCTAACATCAATACTTCACTTGGCAACTATATTTTCCCTAGATCTAGGTTCAAAATAATCAAGGAATACTTCAAAGACGAGTAAACAAAATACTTACGCAGTTTTAAGTAGAGAATAAAGGCAACCTACTAACCATTCTAAATATAACCACAGTAGGAAGTATCTTTTCTAAGTAGCACAGTCTACTGTCTAGAGCTCAAAAACCTGCAGATATAATCTAAAGCATTCTGCAGCCGACTACTATAACCAGAACAATATTCAAGTAGGAGCCAAAATTCTTTCTAAACACTAAAGTATTTACAAATGTTTTCCTAAATCACCTGGTGATTAGCTTCAACATTTATCCATTCCACAATCATGTGTCAAGCACCTTTCAGGTACAGTTGATACAGCAATCATTCAAAATAAATTTTTTTTTTTGGAACCAGGGATTGAACTCAGGGACACTCGGCCACTGAGCCACATCCCCAGCCCTAGTTTGTACTTTATTTAGAGACAGGGTCTCACTGAGTTGCTTAGGGCCTCGCTAAGTTGCTGAGGCTGGCTTTGAACTCCGGATCCTCCTGACTCAGCCTCCCAAGTCGCTTGGATTACAGGCGTGCGCCACTACACCCGGCAAAATAAAATTTTTTTTAACTATGCCTTTATAGAACTTATTCCAGCATGAGACTGACAATAAAAGGAAAATAAATATATGTTTAGACTGACTTCTGGGACATTCTAACATTAGAATTAAAATAAATACCCATTTGCAACATCAAGTAAATAATCACCCTAATTATTGATAAACCCTATCAAAAAATGTTGGTGTCTTTTTTGAAAATATTAGAAAAATTTTAATTTTAAATACAAAGATATACATAAAGAAAGACTGTAACAAAAGCAATCTATAAAATAAAATTATTGAGAGCTCCGGTCTGGGGCGGCTGGAGTCCCTAGCTCCAGCGGGGATCTTAGGCCCTTCAGTGCCATCTTACAGCTTCCCTGGCAGAGAGCGACCATCTGCGGCTGCCTGAATCCTCAGAGCGGAGCTCCGGTCTTCCAGTGCCATTGTGCAGCGGCTCCTGGAGAGCTCTGGCCTGGGGTGGCTGGGGTCCCCAGCTTCAGCAGGGATCTTAGGCCCTTTGGTGCCATTTTACAGCATCCCCGGGAGAGAGCAACCACCTGCCACTGCCTGAGCCCCCAGCGAGGAGTTCAGGCCTGCCTGGGCTATCAAGCCCAGTGTCTCCATCACTGAGCACAGTTCTGCACCCCAACCCCAACTTGGTCTAGTGCCCAGGCCCACACCCTGGCCCAGGGTCTAGCACCTGTGCTGCATCTGATCGTCTATCAACACCAGGCTGCCTCTGCCCAGAAGCATTGATCATTCCCAACCTGGAGGAAGAAGCACCCTGCTTGGGTCACCGCTTGATCAAGAACCTCTCAAACATCAGGTCACTGAAAAATAAGGGGTTTGAACTGTACAGTATATTTTTATCGCAAAACGTTTTTTAAATTATAATACTCCAATTTTTCCTAATATATCCACTATATTCCTACCTTTTTCATTTGTTATTATGATTATCACTCTATCTCCCTCTTATATATCCGTTTCCTTGGAGAATCCTTTTCCTCACGCTAACAACCTATTTCTTTTAATTCCACTTCCACAATTCATATGACATAGTATATTTATAGACTCACTTCTTATCTCATTAGTATTTTGTCCAATACAGCTCCCTTTCTGGCCAACATTAGGATTTGCAGGCCTTATTTCAAACTTACTGGTTATGCTGTAGATAATAATTTGAACTCATCTCTGTTTATTAAGACAACACTGTTAAATATCTTAATAGGGACTATTTAGATTAAGGACACATATTGTTTATATGGTGTGCTGCCAATATTGATCTCTCAATTCGAGGGGAGGTATTAAAAATAGGCAGGAACTCTGTAAGTCCTTAAGGGGAAACTGCAATACCTAGGATTCGCACTACCAGAGGGGAAGATACACTAGCAACATGAGAAAACATGGGAAGAAAATGTCCCAAACAAACCCAGATACTATACCAAAAGTACCTAGTGACAACATGGCAGAAACATTGTCAGAAAGGGAGCTGTACATAATTAAAATGATCTGAGAAGCGAACGAGGAGTCAAGAGAACAAATGCAAGCAATGCTAAAAGAGCTACTGCAAGAAGCAAAAGATCATTTCAATAAAGAGAGATTCGGAAAAAAAAAAAAAAAAA